>VWZN01013643.1:807850-819261 GCA_013396955.1 Regulus satrapa | reverse complement strand
AAAAAAAAAAAAAAAAAGATTTCTGCCTCATTCTGTTGTCTCTCCCATCCTCCAACAGAATCGCAAGCAGCTCTCCTGCTCCAGTGCTGAGCTCTGAAATAATATCCCACCTATGAGATAACAAACATTAGGATTACAAATCAGATGTCCACAATTTTACTTCATTTGTTGCCCCAGTTAGCTAAAGAATTAGGGAAAAACTACTTGGGTTTATGTAGGATTCTTTTTTCAGTGCAGTTAGTATGACTTAGAGACCTTCAAAGTAAAAATACCAACTACTTTCCAGCATTTAAGAAACAGGGATTCTGAAACCAGACAGCGAACTTCTACATAGGTGGGGAAATTGATAAAAACAATAGGAGATCTGCAACATGAAAGGGGAGTTTTGGTGAAGACAGCGCACAAGGTGGGCAAACACAGTGCTGTTCCTGAACTGCAATGGAATCTGGATACACCCACCCAAGGTTAGAAAAAAAGGCCTTAAACATGATGGAAGATCTTAGGAAAAACCACATGGGGAAAAAAAGCCACAATCAGTCCATACAAATGTCCATTAAAAAAGACACAACTCAGAGTGAGCAGAATCTTAACAAAAGAAACTAAAAAATCCCAGACTCACACTTGTTCATCTACCCACAGACTTAGAATCAGCAACCAGAGCAGTGAGGGCCCACAAAGATGCAGATGTAGCTGTGAGGAGGGAATCACTCCAAGACTCTCCCTGGGGAGCCACCAAGGCCTGAAGACATAATTTTGTACAGAGAAATGATTGGGAACAGCACTCACAGCTCACTCCCCAGTGTGTGTTTCTGTGAGCACCAAGCTGACAAGAGCTCAGAACTCCAAGACAGTGATTTCAAGTTGCCTTAGGTTTACTCTAAAGAAGGCCTCTCCTCAGTGAAAAAAATATTTAAACCTCTCCAAAACCTTGGCATTCACTTCTTCAAGTGCAAAGTACCGACAACACAGGTGGCTTGGCCTGGTATTTGTCAGAGATGCTCAGGATGGATCAGGTAACCAGGAACTTCTGCTTTCCTTAGGAAAGCACTCACTGAGGTACCAACACACACAACCCCTGGCACCAGCTCCACCCAGCTGAATCACTTAGCTGGAATTCCTCACAGTGCCCTCAGTGGGATATTTTTTTCCCAGTGTCCATTCCCCCCTTCTGGTGAAGGTAAGGAAACCCGGCTCCACAGTTCCAAAGATGTAGGGCTGTAACATTTTCAAAGAGAAGTCACTAAACACCCTGCCACTGCAGCAAACCCAGCAGCCAGTCACAAAGGTGGGCTGGTCCTGAATTTGAGAGCGGTGTCCAGCAGTCATCGGGAAGGAAATGAGGCAGAAAGTGAATGAGCCAGGCAACTGCAGGGCTGGGAGCACAGTCAGGTGTGGGAGCTGCAGGGGAGGCAAAGGTGAGCAGAACCAGAGAACCAGCATTGGCATCTGCAAAGTAAAATACTATGTTTGCAACCAGAAGAGGAATCAGCCTGGCAGAAGAGGCTGCCGTGGCATAAACTGCTCCTGTGAAGGTCTTTGGTACAGCAGTGAGTTTGTGTGTCCACACTGCTTCCTCAGTAAACAGGGAAAATAAACCAGGATACACATCAAATTAACCAGCTTCGACAGACACGCCATCTTCCTTCACAGATCACAATTTCTCCCATCTCTATTCCTCTTTGCTGACAGCTAGAATCATGTTATTGCCTTCCCTAGTTTGTGTTTTTGAAATCAGGGCTCTGTGATCTCCTTGCCACTCTTAGCAGCCATGAGCCTGACCCCAAAGAGGAAATCTTAGTGGGTTACTGCTTTGTTCCACAACACCCTGAAAGAAAAGCTGCCAGCCAAATGTCTCCAGCCAAATGCAAAATGCATTATTAATGAAAGTAGAGCAAAGAACCTTTTTGTATTACCTCTTTTATTAAATAATTCCAAGCTACTCCATTGCTCAATTACAGCATCCGAACTTTGCTTTTTAAATGTTGCCATGTGTAATCTCCACTGTGTATTTGCACTTGAAATGGCAATCTGAAGGCAACAGAGTCTGTAATAGGTGCAATTATTAATAATCTCTATTCCAGGTCCTACCAGTAAGAAACGTACCCTAGGGCCCTACATAAGGTGACATTCTTACTTTAATATTAAGATATCTTTTTTTTCAATATTTGTCTACAAAGTTACCAAACCAGAAAAGCACTTCCACAAAAAAGAACCCAAAAAACCCAAACAACCTATTTCAAAGACAACCATTTAGAATTAAAACTGCTTCCTCAATCTCCAGAATCAGAAACAATCAGGCAAACCACAACCTGCAGGAACAAGTGATGCTCAGCCCAGATCCCTTCTCCACAGGGGAGGAACTCCTCGTGGGCTGTGGTTGGGCACGAGATAACCTGACCTTGTGCAAAGCAACCTGTGAAGGAAAGAGGCAAAAATGCAAAGGAAATGAAGTAAAATAGGTAAAAATGAAAAGGAAATGAAGCAAATGGCAGGTCAGGCTGTATCACCATGATCAAGGAAGGGCTCTGAGCTGCTCATGGAGCTGGTAATGGGGCACGTGGCCTTGCATGTCTCAGCAACCTGTGCAAATCTGGCTCAAGCTGATAATCATCAAACCTAATTACAATCTGACAGCCCTCGGTGGCTTATACAGTGCTTAAGATTTTATCACAAGTCTCATGATATTTAGTGTTCTTCTTAAGCCCTAATTCCTCATGTCAAGCAATTACCCAAGGTTCTCCACTTCCAATAAAAATGGAGTTTCCACGCCATGAGCTTGGAACAAAGCTTCAAACGTGACCTAAATTGAATCTAATGGTTTCTAAACTTTTTTTTTTTTTTTTTAAATATATATATATTTAAAATTCTGCTGGGTTCCTTTACAAACTTTAGAGGCGGGTGCAGATGGATACAGACACATCCGACACAAGTATTGGATAAGAGCAAACAGTTCCAGCAGAGAGATCATTACACTGTCAAACACCAAGGCACTACCACTGAGTGAGGGAAATAATAGGCCTTAAACCAAAGTCACTGCTTAAAACTGCAGGAAAATAAATCACCTGCATGAGCAATTCCTTCAGGTTTTTTACATCTTTGCAATACTGGGTGCCTTGCCAGAAGATAACAGCTCCTCCACTCCTGCCTGTCTAGAAGCAACTTCTGCTGTGTCCCACACTCACCCAGCTTTGACTCAGGAGGAACCTGGGTGGCAGCAGGGGAGAGGTGAACTGCTCCACGCTGGCTTCTGGCTGAGTTCTTCACCTCAGTGCAAGAAATCCCTTCTGGCTGGGAGCAGAAGCCAGCTGGCCCTGTGTGCAGCTCCCTGGCAGGCACCAAGAGCACACACACCTTGAGATAATTCACCAGAGCACATTTGTGAGCCTGCCACGTCTATGCCAGGAACAATGGCACCCCCACTTTTGGTCTGTGTTAGGTTTTAGCACCATCCCAAGGCACTGAGCTTTCCTACAGAACACATCACCTGAGTGAGGTGTCCAACTTGTGTCTGCTGCCTGCTCACACTGTGGGACACCCTTTACTTCACTAAATGCAAAAGACAATTCCTTATTTTGTTCTGCAGAGGAGTTTAAGAAGACTTTATTAGAAGTCTTCTCTTTCCTGGGTTAACCTTCTCCTGTTCCTCTCTTGTGCTGGGCTGACATGAAAGCTTTGTCTAGTGGAGACCAACTGCAGCCAGAAAACAGACATTCAGCTAAAATTCTCTCCATTTTGCTCTTTAAAACAGTTATTGTCTTCCTAACTTACCTGTCCAACCCAAACCCAGCACAGCAGTCCAGGAACTTTCACAGTCCAGAGAATGTACCTACCTACCCCATTTTTCTTCCAGATTGCACTTAGAAGACACAACTGTAGAGAATTCAAATTACATAGCTCAGAAGGAAAATGACATACACATTACTTGTAAATTGAGATGTCCCTGGCCTTGGACCAGGGAAACCTCTAAGTCCATCACATCAAACCAGCAGACAAGAATTTTGATAATGCAATGAGAAAGCTGGTAAAGCTTCAATCCCTGATCTGCTGCCACAGCCAAAAGGGCGAATATTCCCTGCAACTCTTCTCTCTCCATTCTGCCCGTTTTAGACTTGATTCCTAAAGGAACCTCAAATCTGCACAAATAAAAACTGAAACACTTCAGACACTGTGGACAGCTGACCTTTAAAAAAAAAAAAAAAAGATTATATTTCAATAATATGTAAGAAATTATGCCCTGGTATCCCACATATGTTAGGTTTTGTAAGGAGAGCAGGGATGCTCCAAGGCCTCCCTTTTTCCCCATGGATTTCCATGGCTCCAAGAAAAGTAACATATTTGCTCTCCCAAAGTGGGATTATGATTTGAGAAGGTGATGTCCTGATGCCATTTTTTCCAAACTGTCACTGCAAATTCACAATTACATGTCCACTAACTGCAGAGCAATGGTTGGAAGGTCTTCTGTATGGAAAACCACATGGAGCACCTGTGATTTAACTGACCCCAGCACTGGCCATGGAGAGCCTGCTCTCAACCCTAACTAAGGCTTTACTCCACCTCTACACAGACCTGCAGTGGGCCAAAGCCTTTTCCACATGAAAAATACCAAGCTAATATAATTTAAAGCATGAAGTTAAGCTCATTTGAAGGGCTGCAAAGCCAAGAAAAGGCTTGCTTATTTCAATAGTAAAGTTGCAAATCTCACTTTAGCCTCAGCTTGCTGAAGGCTTTAAAAAGTTAAATCTATATAAACCAGACCTAATCTCAAAGATGTTTCTGATAAGGGTCTGTACCAGCTTAAGAGTGAAGGGAAAAATAAATCAATTTAAAGTGAGACTTCTTCAGCAATCATGCACATCTCAAAACTGTGACTGGAGGGACTTTGGTCTATTGACAGTAATCACACACTTTAACAAAAGCCCAACATCATCTCTTCATTCACCAGACAAATAAAATTTCATGTTACAAAACAGTAATGACAACAGTTAATATTTTCAGTAATAAGTTATCCTCACAGAGAGCACTTGACCTTCATTGTAATTTCCACACAGCTTGCAGTAAACCACCTGAGTGTGTATAAAATGTAATGAATAAAGAAACATTAAAAGCCATAGAATGTTATTAAAGTAGGTCACAATTCAAACAGCACAATTACTGAAAAAAAACCCCCGATGTTTGAAACTACATCACTCCCAATCCTTCTCATGCTGGACAGGCTACTCTATAATTTATTTTGCCTAACAACAGCTTCTGTCCATATTGTCTCTCTTTATCCCCAAAGACTCTATTAATGCAGCCCACTGTGCCACATGACAGCACAATGGCCACATGAGGCATGAAATGTCACAGATCACAGCTTTACACCTGGCCAACATAATATATTCATCAAATTCTTCCATGCAGTGGAAACATTTGTTGTGATTTTGTGGGTCAAGCTACAAGGGGCAGATGGAATGGGCACTTTATTGATATGAGGGGTCCCTAAGCACATTCACTTTGTTTATGAGGGACAAACCCAGCCTTACACAGCCACCTAAAAAGCTGTGGACCAAAGACATTGTTATTTTAAAAGATGAGAAAAAATGGTTTCCTCTGAGGCTTTTGGACAACGATCATGATTCCTTCAGACCCTTGAATTGTATTCTATATATTCTGAACATTCTTGGACTGCTCAGATTTGGGCTTTCGGTTCACATCCTGAGAGGAGATGAGCACAGTTAGGATGCACCTGTAAGTTAAAGCAAGTCTGACAGTAACAGAGTGGGGAGACTCTCCCCAGCACTCACCCCTGTGAAATCCCACAAATTCTGTAGGAAATGCACCATAGCAGCTCAGAGTGCTCTACTCTTTAATTTTAACCAGAAGTCCAGGACGAGTGGATGTAGATATTTGCTTTACCCATCATTCCACAGATCACAAAACAACCTCAAGCGTCCACAAAGACACAAAAATGTAGAAAGAATAACCCTTGGATACAAAAGGTATCACTTGATACATTATGAATATTTGGAGCAATTTCAAAACAGCATTTTACATTATTGACCCTGATGTTACCATGAGAGTTTCGGGGGAAATTCCTATCTAAACAGCAAAGATCTTTGCTATCAGGAGAGTATTAATCCTGCTTTCTTTTAATTGTTTGTGTTGCACATGAGTATCAGTAGCATGTGTGCGTTAGAAGCCCAGCCTAACTATAGCAGATCTTGCAGGAAAACAAAATCTCAGGACAGGTTTTCCAGTAGAAAAAGGGGGGAGAAAAAAAAAATCTATGGCTACGTTGCTCTTTTTGTTAACAAAATTATACAGTAAAGTCTGGATGCATATCTAATTTTATCTCCCAGCATCTGCCACTGCCTCATGACCTCTAAGATAGTCTGCAAGCATGTTGATAAACAGATTAAAAGGTAACTCTTCATTACCTATGGACACAGGGAAACAGAGCAATTCTCCGAGTTCCCAGAATGATATTTCCAGAATCACACCATCCCTGAACCTCCAAAAGAAGAGGAAGCCCCTTCTCCCCCCGAGAAGCAAACTGCCATCCTACTGTTTTCCTCGCCTGAATACCAAAAAGCACTGATATAAAAACACATTTGTAACCAGACAGGGATTTTTTTTTTACAGAGAAGTAGTGCCTGTTTGCTTCAGAAAGGATTCAAGTTTAGATAGCTAAATGGAAAATTGTGATTATAGAGAGAAAAACATTTTATGCATCAGCTCCTTTCTCCTGCAACACCAGTTTCAATAAGATTTATCATCACATTTACTATTGACAGATGATTCTTCCATCCATTAGTCCTCATGAAACAGGGAAGAAACCCAGCAGTCTGCTGCTTAAGGAAGGAGGGAAATATGCCCATGGCAAGAGGTTGGAACGAGCTGATCTTTAAGGCCCCTCCCCGCCCAAACCATTCTGTGATTCTATGCCTTGGCCAGTTGAGCTTCAGGGAATCTTCTCCACATGAAGACCTTTTAAATTGGAATTGGGCTTTGATGTGCAATGCTGAGCATTGGGATTTCCTTCTGACTTAGCAGCTAAGGGTGAAGAAAACCCAAGGCCAGGTGGAATTGCCAGGTAGGTGTGCCCAGAGAGCCCTGACCCTGTGGGAGGGAACCCATCCTGAGGGAAGGCAAAGCATTCACTTCATCCTTATGAAGAAGTGAAAGCTCAGGCTTTCAAATGAGATGTAAAATAGAGCCCTGACCGTTCATCGTCATTAAAGATCCCATGAAAAATTCTCACAAGAGCAAAAATGTTAACTAACATGTCCTGGCCAATATCCAACTTGGATAATTGCATTCTGCTTCCTAAATTCCCCTTGCAGTTTCAATTGGATTAGTTTTTCTTCATTTCTCTTCCCTAAACCCCTCCTGCATAATGTTTCCAGCCCGGAATGGCTGCTGTATTCCACTCCAGAGGTGTGTGAATTATCAGTGCTGGGCAATCCCAACATACATTTTGGATATATTAGTCAGGGAAAACACCCCCTGAGCTGGAGTAATCCACTCACCTCTCACTGAGGAGCATTTAGCTTTACAAATGAGAAATTCCTCTGATGTTAGTAAGATTTTTTTTTCCTTTTATTTTTTTTTTTCCTAAAATATTGCCCTGCAAGGAATGGTACCAAATCAGCCTCCTGCCAGTTAGGACAGTCCTTTGCTGGGCCATATCCTCAGCTTGAGGAACCACCTGCACTTGCTTTGACTTCAGTAGGGCTCTGCTGCATTAAAACAGAAGTAAATATTCATATAGCGTTTTTTCACCAAGTCACTTATGTTTAAATGTTGGAAGAATCAAAGGAGTTGGCTGTTGAATGCATCAATCTGTGGTTATAAAAGAGGAATATCAGAATGTATTCTCAACCCCTTTGACTGGCTTGCAAATCTTCATGCTATTTTAAATGGAAGTTGGAGGTTCTTTAACTTGGCATACTGATGAAAAATGAAAGTGCTGAAAATACGAATCTCCTGTTGTGTGCTATGTGTATTCTACTGTAAATACTCACAACAGTATAGAGGCAAACTGAAAAGTCCTGACCGCGTGCATTTTATGAAACAGGAGGAGCAAAGGTGATTTATGTGCATAAAAGCAAAAACTGACAAGCCTTTGATTTTCTTGCAGAACAATCCCAAAATGATTGTCAAGACTGCTTAGGTTTTTTGCCCTCTGCACTTCCTGTAATAGGAGCATTTTATCCAACACGCTGTTTTATAGACACTGTGTATAGGGTCATTTCCACTTGCTATCCAGGTTACTCCAAAGAATACTTCTCATTCCCCCTTCCAAGAGCTCTTAGCAGCAGTTGAGATTGGCTTGTTTTCCCTTCCAGCTTGCTCCTGCATCTCTGGCTAAGCATAAACCCACAAATACACCACTTATTCCTCCTTTAGAGCTCTGAAAGCAGAAGGACATCCTTAAAAATCTGAGAGAGCAATTGTAGACAGGCTGCAGTCAGAAAAATGGGGAAGCTCAGGGAATACACCCTTGTGGGAGTTTCTCCCAACCCTCCTCCTTTTTCCCTTGCAGGAGAAGGGAAGGGATCCCTATTTGTCAGCTCCACGCTGGGCTGGCTGCAACATCATGTTTAATTCCCTCGACAAAGTGTGGATGGAAGAGGGGGATGGGAAACCTCCGACAGCATTCTACTTCTGCAGCAAACGTGCCTAGTGAAGGGTAGGGAACGGAGTGAGAAAATTAAAGGTACCAGAGGGTGAATTCCAGGCATCAGCATGACTGAGGCTCACCTGATGGATCTGAAAAGGGATTTTAAGCCAGCATCAGATGGTTAAGGAAGCAGAGACCATGTTCCTGACCTGCAGCACACACACGAGTTTGATAAGGGAAGAGGTGATCACCAGAAATCACGGACACAGTTTTATTCATCTACTGCCATTCTGGGCACCAGCCTTGACTCCAGCTCAGCTCCTCTTGCCCACAGCTGACATCCACATGGGAAGTGACACCCATTCCTCACCACAGACTTCTCTGTTCCCATGGTTTTGCTCCAGTGGAGAAATGGGCCTGAGCTGGAGAACTTTGAGGTTTGCATCCTTATGCTAAGTAGTGTCAAGATTATATGGCATTTACAGCAAACACGGGATGGAAAGTTTAGTCCTCCCTCTGAAATTGAATTTCACAAGTGTACAACTGTTCATCCATTGCCTTGGTTCCATGAACAACCTAAAGAAAAGACTGGAGTGAGGTGTCTCAGCTGCTCCTTCCTTCCCACATTGATTTTTTTTTGAGATTACCCTGTGTGGAATGGAAACATTTGCACTCCTGTGCTCCGAAACAGCCACTGCCATGACAATCAATAAAAATTAGCATGACGACAGGAACTCCAGAAGCTTGGGATTAGCTAGACCTAAAAACAGATGGACTTCCCTACCTTCCTCTCTGCATCTTGAGGAACCCTTCCAAAAACCTGACTGCAAATATTTTAATTCTCTGTCAGCTCTCTGGAGAAAATCATTACAGAGGCAAAACAACAGAGTGCTGAGTGGCACTCTGCAATAAGTGTCTGTCAGTCAAGCAGGCATCACCCCACAGTCACCCCCAGCACTCCCATCCTCCAGAAAAAAGGGTGCTGGGCATGGAGAGCTTGACTGGAGCACTGCTTGAGTGATCAGACCAAAGCTGTAATCAGCCAGTCAGTGGCACAATAGCTTAATTCTTTATTTATTAGTCTGTCTCCCCTCTCTGGCTCAAACAGTTTATACACTTTATTCAATTTCAAGAGCTATGTGTTTGTTTACTAGAGCAAACAAAAAACAGTCATGAAGAGCTGTAGTTATAGAGAAGTAACCAACCTGCTTGTCTTCTGCTCAAAACTAATTTTTAGCACCAAATATTGACGTTAGAAGCTTAGTCCCATGTCTGCTTTTCCCACTAGAGAATTTGGTGTGAAATCACTGAAGGAGAGGTGCTGACCTGGCCTTTCAACATAACATCCCAAGGAAACCATCTAAAACCTAGTGGGGTTTCTCAGAGCAAACCTTAATCAATCAATTTGCCAACACCATCAACCTCAGGAATCTTCCTTCCCTTTTATCTCTAGTCTAACTTGCCTTCATTCCTTGCAGCTTCAGAGCTAGAGTAAACCATACACAGAGGAGAATGATGGTATCATCCACCACTGCACTCTGCTTGGTTAAGGAAAGGTATTTAAGCTGGAGAAGAAAGGGGGGGGGAAACAACCCAGAAAAACCTGTTGAAAAAAAAAATAAATCCACAAATAAAGCCTTGGGTTTGTAGCTTTGCTTCTTCAGATTCTAGGTTTAGATTTACTACTCACATGAACATCTACAAGCAGTTTAGCACCACAATTAAAAAAAACCACAATCAATTCAGCCCAGATTCCTTAAATCCAACATAATCACTTCCCACAGAACTACTGAAGTCTACTGAAAACGTAGCTGCAGCATTAGAGGGTTATTTGCTCCAAGGACCTTTTTAATATGGCTGTATTGTAATACTGCAGTGCAAGAGCCTCTCCAGCCATAAAAAGAAAATTTAGCTCAGAACCACAACTTGTGGGCAATGAAAAACACATTTGCTTCAATTTGCCATCATTTAATAGTAGCATTATTTAACAAGATCAGTTAAAACAACCAGCCTCAGAAGGCACAGCAGTGCACTTCTTCTCACAAGACTCCGTGGGCACTGAAATGAAAATTCATTCTGCAAACCAAACATTCAAAGCAACCAGCATCACTAGAAAGAGCATATTTTAAAGGGAGACAAACATTTAGTGACTGACCAGAAAAACAGAACCCCTCTCTATATCCCCAGACGTGCACATTTTACTTGGAAGCTACTGTATATTTCACTGGTAAGGAAAATAATAGTCTTCCCCTGGAAGTAACATATTTGTCATTACACTTTCATTTCCATTCCAAATCAAGAACACACTGAATTTGCACACACGGGGAAGCAGCTACCAAGACTTGGGTGTATTCTGTACCACAACACTAGTCAAACCCCATATATCCTCACGTAATTATTTTTCTACAAGGTTATGCCTAATTGGCCACCAACCTCCCCGATTAATCATCTACACTACAAGAAAGCGCCGAGAAAAAGGCAGAAGGGCAACAAAATATTTATTCGGGCTGTAAATATTAAACCAAGAGGGGACAGCCGGTTCAAGTTGCCTCTTCCCGGCTGACACGCAGAGGTGGATGGCGAGAAAACCCCGCTCGAATCTCACACACACAGACACGCACACACACACACACACAAGCAAGAAAGGAAGCGGTGCCTCACGTTCATTCCCAGCACGGCTCGGAGATGCTCACTACGGCTCTAAGTTGCCGGTGCCCGGCTCTGGAAGTGTTAAATCCCCGCGCACGGCCCCGAAGCGCCGCTCCTGCGGGCGAGCCGCCGCTCGCATCCCCGCTCGCACGTCCCAGCC
>VWZN01013643.1:699292-807767 GCA_013396955.1 Regulus satrapa | reverse complement strand
CCCCTCCGGCAGCTCCAGGCCCGGACTCCTTCTCCTTCTTCTCCTTTTTCTCCTTTTTCTCCTTCTTCTCCCTCTTCTCCACTCGCCTCCTGCGAGGGGACGCGGCTTCCAACCCGCTACAGGCGCAGCGGCCCCCGGCAGCCCCTCTCACCAGGGCCCGGTGCCCGCTGTGCCCGGTGCCCGTCCCTCTGCGGCTGGCAGCTGGGGAAATGCTTCCAGAGCCGGGGTGGCCATCGCTCAGGGCTCGGGGGCTGCGGCCAGCAGCTGTCCGTGGGGAAGGGGACAGCTGAGCCCTCGGGCAGGCTGGGCAGCAGCAGCCCTGCCCGGCCCTGATCCCGCCACAGGCGGCAGCTGGGGACGCTCACTGCGCTGGGCCAGCCGAGGTGGGTCCCTCACAGCCGCTGAAGGCACCGAGAGGCCGCCTGGGCCCAGTGCGATGTGGCATCGCCCTTCCTTCCCCTGCTGCCTTCTCTTCCTTAGAATCCCGCTGGCTGTCCCACAGGAGGTTCGTTGCCGGCTGCCGTCTCGCCTGTGCAGGAAGGTGTCTGCTCCTGAGGCTTGAAAATGGACTTTTGAAGGCAGAAATACTTTTGAGTGGCAGCTTATCGCCGCGGTAGCTGCGGCTCTCCTTTGCTGTTCACAGACCGATCTTAAATGTTTCTCTGGCAAGCTCTGACCTAAGCCAGCTCTGTCAATAGGTGCCCGGCCTGCTGGGCAGTGCTCAGGAAGGAGAATTACAGTCTATGCACAGATGTATTTCTTGTTCTTCCTCGTCCACTCTTTCAGTGAGATGTCACCAAACAGCAAAATTAATCCCCGGCAAGGAAGAAATTCACGCGTGAGCTTGCGAACCACAGCAGTGAGACAGTGATTAAAGTTTCTGTCTAATTCTAGGAGATCAAGCTTGTAATAGCTAAAGAATGAGACTTAAGCTGCTTTACATGTTCCTTCATATGTAAGATCATTAAGGCATCTGTGCTTATTGTAGCTCATGGCAGAGGGAGCCTTGCTGGAGGTGTTAACAGTTGCAAAACTCGGTGGCTGTGGGCATGTGCGATGTGACAGGCTGTTAACCTTTTGTCACTGTGACCTGACACGTTTGACTAAACCACTTTTTCTGGCCCCAATCTCTTACCTGCTCTCCTGTGTCACATATTTATTGCAGGACTAACAGCTCTTCCTGCTTAATGGGCTTCTTCCATGCAAACCCTGAGCTGTTTGGTAATGGCTGCCTTGGACATTTTAACTTGGGTGGGTGATAAAAGATGAATAAAGCTGTCAAATATCCTATTGATTATGTGATTGAGACGTACCCTGACTTCCCTTCTAACGCAGAGTTTCTTCCATTCACTTTCTTTCCTGGGGTTTGGGTGAGCATGGCAAGAGAAACCAGAGCTCTAAACCGGCACTGAACCTGCAGCCTGTCAGCCCAGTCTGTTCCCACCCACCACATCTGTGTGAGGAATGCAGCTCTTGGCAAAAATAGATATCAAGTCTCAGGCCCTGCATCTTCCTGGTGTTAAGTTATGGTGTCTCTGATTTATAGACCACAACAGAATGTCTTCCTGATGTCTTCTTGCCTGATTTTGGAGAGCAGAGTTTGGTAGAAGATCTGCCGGGTTCACATAACAAGTAATAAAGCTGCAGTTGTGGGCTTGTGATCCCAATGACAAGAGAGATGTGAGAGATGGGGATTTAGTTCCAACTCCAGTACAGATTCCTCCCTGCTTTTAGCAAAAATACTTGCCAAAGATTAGACAGGACAATCAGCTGGGTTGAGGAGCTGGCTGTTGGTAGGATTGACTCCCTGGGCTTTGGGAATGCTCTCAGCTCTCTCAGAAAGGGCATTAGCGATGCACCAAGAGCATGGATGTACAAAATCCTCCTCTGCAATCCCATCCAAACAAAGACATACAGAATGGGAGATGCTTGCAAAAGATCACTGAAAGAAATCTCTATGCAAGTGACATTAATTTCCATTCCTTAAGTGCAGATGTGTGAGCAGAAAAGCCACAGAAGTGCCCGTGAATGCGAGCGCTCTGGAGAGCTCCAGTGCCTCAGAGTCAGCTGGGAAGCAGAGTGCCACAAACAGCTGGGCCAGCAGAGGAGCGAGCCCCGGGAGAGGGAGCAGGAGGCGAAGATGCTGCAGTGCACAACTGCAGTGAGGGACTGATTATCCTCATCTCAGAGCAGGCAGAGTTTGAAATGGAAATGAGGAGGAGATTTCCCTGCCACAGTACCCAGCAGCTACAGCAGACGCTGCTCTAAGACAGCAGGGGAGCAGGCAGCACGCTGCAGGTACCTTTGTTTCACCATTATTCAGCTCATCTCAGAGCCCTCCCTTAATTGTTACTCGAAAAGTTTCATACAGGAATGGAACACGAACAAAAAATTACTTCTACCGTCACATCTTGACATTGATATCAGGGTCTCTGTGCGTGTGGAGACTTCAGCTTGTGTACTCAAAGCAGAGAAAATCAGCAGCTTTTTACACGAGTCTCATCCTCCTGGGCTTGGAAACAAAACACGGCCTGCGATGCCATGAGAAGGGCTCCAGGAATCCCAGAGGAGCTGCAGGAAGTCACAGAATCACAGAGAATGGCTGGGGTTGGAAGGAACCTGAGAGATGTCCTCTTGCCACCCCTGCCATGGGAGGGGATGCCTCTCCCAAAGTCAGGTTGCTCAAAGCCCCATCGGATCTGTCAGAGGACAGCTCAGCTTGTAGCATCTACTCAACCCAAAATTCCTAAGAAGAAACCAAACCCACCTTCACTGGAGTACTTCAGTTCTCCCCCAGACTTTCAAAACTTCCAGGCAGGGATCAACGCAAACATCTCACAAAATGTTGCCTCTGCCCAAAAGAGAGGTTTGATTTGTCTTGTCATCATCCTTTGTTGCCGCTTTGAGATTTTTTTCCCTTCTTTTTTATGACTTTAGGAAACTCCTGGCTTTCTCAGGTAGGAAATGCATCTTCTGGTGACACCTAAAAAAAAAATAAAACCCACCAAAAAAAACCAAAACAGATACCTCAGATCTCTCTTTCAGTCATGACATAAGTACTTAATGAAATACAAGCCCAGGAATACCACAAGTCTCTGTACAGAGATAAATGTTCTGAATTTTATACTGCAATGTTTTTACTTCAGCACTTTCCATCCATGGATCTCATGGAGCTTCATTCAGGTGTCATTATTCCCATTTTGTCAGGCAGTTAAAGTGAAGCAGCTGCTGTTTGACCAGTGGCACTGTCTGGAGGTAGATCAGGTGCTTAGACCTGATTTTACATCTTGCAGATTCACACAGATACATACAGAGATATTTACAGTAAATTAAAAGGGATTTCTGAGATACCTCCCACTAAAATCACTGAACATCCACTATATGCACTCAATTCCAGTCTTTAAATTAATATTCAGGGGTAAACACTAGTCTGGATCTACAACCACAATACACATGGCCCACACCCTTCATGCACTGAAAGAATAATTTGATATTTTTATGCAGCAGTCACCTCCAAAAGAAACCAATACTGCTCTCCAAGATAGAAGGCAAACAAATAATACTGATAGTAATTGTACTATTTCTTCCTTAAAATATATTCCTCCATATGATTTCTCTAGAGGAAAGCATAGATGTCTTTTGATTGCCTTGTGTTCCCTTTCTAAAGCATTTGAGAGATCAAACTTGAGTAGTTTAAACATGAATTTTAAAAATGAACTTAAAAATTGAGATTCATGTTTACAAATATTATGTTGGGACATATTTGTACCAGCAGTAATACCGTAGCCATCCATGCAGAAAACAAAAGCAATACACATTTCTCCAGTCACAAATAAACTAATTTCTAAACTCAGCTATTTCCAGACTATTCATCAAAATAGAAGGATTGATGGTGGCTTGAGGGGAGTTCACACTTAAAACTGATTTAACAATAAATTAGCGCAAAACATACAGAATGTGTGTAGGGCTATTTTTACAGAAATAAAGATGCTAAATTCATCCCCAAAAAAATTGTTTGCTGTGAATTATTCACTTAGTCCTGTCAGTTCCTGAACCTTTATGAAGGTTCTGTGGAAAGCAAGAAAACAAAATCAAGCATATGCAAAGCAAAACAGCATCAAAAGTCAGAGAAGTCTCCAAGGGAGATGAACTTCAATGCCACAGTAGGGTAAACAAATGGAATTATTTACAATATAACATTATCATTTGCAATGCTATTTTATTCATTATTTAATCCCACACTGAGTCTCCCTTGCAGCCCGTGGTAGATGACAGAGCCATTTTGTTCTGTCTTTCACCTCCCATGTCTGTGTGGCAATGAGAGTTTATCTAACATTCAGATAGATCACAGGAGTTACTGCCTCCTGCCTGTTCAAAACACATTCCTCTCCCTCCAGCTGCTCAGGGGCCACACGGATCTCAAGGTTATGGGATTTCAGGAGCTGAAAACGGACTCAAGATCATGAATTTCCTGTAAGAGGGCCTTGCTTTCACTGCCTGCTGCTGGTTTTGTTATGATCTCACATTGGAGGCGTCTCCAATATTCCAGCTAGATTGCAGGAATCTCACTGCTTCCTTCACAATTTGCATAACCACGTGTCAATCAAGGGCTAAACTTAAGCACCTCTTCTTTTAATCCCCTAATTCGCAGGGGCACAGAGGGGGACAGAGGAGGTGTCATTCCCCCTCCATTCAGCAGTGGAAATCAGCCAAAGGCGGATGCTGCCAGGATTAGCCTAATCCAACTGCTACAACTATTCAATTTGGAGACTAAGGATGGTAAAACCTATTTTCCCAGTCAATCAATCATTGTGATCGACTTGCAAAAGAAAAAAAAGAAAAATCCGTGGAAGTTAATGAAATCAGCAGAATTATGTCAAATGACAGTGCTGAGAAGGCCTCGTGGTAGAAATATCCCACTATTGCTGGGAAGGGAAGTCAACAAATTATAAGAATCCTTATAATTAAGAGCTTATCAAAGCACTTTATCCCATCAAGCACTACCTTGCAGATACCAGGTATTACTTTCCTTAACACTTAAGGAAATTAAGAGCATTGAGGATGCTTGAAACATCACAAGGAGCGAGCCGGGAGCGGAAGGTGACATACCAGGCTGCATCCTAACTGATTGAGGAGGTTACCCAGGGAAACAGGAGAAAAAGAGTCATTGCTGGCTGAAGCTGATCCCAGGCTCTGCTGTCACTGCCAGTTCCATCTGTGAGCAAATCCCAACCACAAGACTTCTGAGCTTCCTTCCTAACTACTTGTGCAGTAAACAGCATCCCACCACCAGCCCTAAGAGAACAATTACATGCTCCGTCTCCTTTCCTTCCTTCTGGATTGTCTCAAACAATAAAGGTGTTTGCAAATATTGTCTCACTAAAAACAAGGACCTTCAGCTGGTGATTGCTGAAAATGAGGGTTTTGCAGTGGAAGAGTGAGCAAACCTTGCTAACAAATGCAAAGCTACAGGCTGTGAAGAGCCCTCTGTCGCGTTGCGGGGCATGTCATACTCGCTTTGGCTTCCCTTGCCAAGCTCATTTGATCCCGGTTTCTGTGCAGCCTAATGAAAACAGGATTGGCTTCATTTACTGGAGGTGATTTCTTAATAGCTGCTTCACTTTCCTCTAATAAGCCTTTGCCACCTTCCTCATCCAGGGTGTGCGTGGAGCCAGCCGAGAGTTTAGCACGGGCTCTGACACTGACAAATGCCTGGTTTTGATCACCTGAGGTTGTGTGAATCTATCACACACACATCAAAATCAAACGCAACATAAGGGAAGCATTAATTAAACCATATCAAACACAGACTTGACAAGACTATGATTTAAGTATAAAACTGCCTGAAGAATTGTGATTCAATATTTTAGTTCATAACCCACTTTTTATATCATTGTACAGAACTGGGAAAAGAAAAAAAAAAAAAACCTGGAACGCTTTCCCCCCTCCACCCCCTTCATCTGTTTTATTTTATCTTTCAACTCGAGCTGGCAAGTCTGTCTCAGCATCTCCCATGAAAAAAGGTGACATAAATTGCTCAGAGAGTTGAAAGAGAAGAAAAACCTTGTAAACAAGTTACCTATTCTCATTCCCTGTCCCCTAACTCCAAAGAGAGAAACATGAGCACGCCTTGCAGAGGCTGCAGTTTCTTCTCACTCAAATCCAAGTCTGAGGATTGCTCTGTGCAACAGTTCCTGAGGTTTCTCTGAGATGCTTTATATTATCCTGAATCACCAGGATATTCCACAAAGCTAGCAGGCAAAGTTGGTTGGATCCTAAAGGAACGGTGAGAACTGACTTTACCAAAGGTTTACATGGATGTTAATCCGGTCCAAATGCTTTGGACTGGCTATCTTGAGATCTTTGTGAGATTTCTGATACCCCCTGCCCCAAGTTCAGCTGGAAGCTGGGAATTCTGTGGGGTCACAAAATCGACAAAGAATAAAAATGGAACACATCTTCAACCCTGCCTACATTTATCTGTTACAAATCACACAACCACCCCTGCGGGCCACGCAGGAGAAGGTGACTGTGGGCAGGAGCTGAGAGATGTGTGGTCCAACAGGGGGAATGCTGGAATTGGGCCCCAAATGATGCACAGGGCCAGCACTCTGTGAGCAAACAGCACCTTCTGTGTTAATTTAAATCCTTTCAGCCTATCTGCCATCCTTTAATGCCAGAAAGGCTTATGAGAATATTGAAAAGGCCACTCTGGCCTGACATTTGATGCTAGAGGAGGTCAGGGATGCAACCCCCAAGTCAGAGCCTGTTGGGAGAGCAACTCCAACTTTCCTCTAATACCTTGCAGTTTCCTTTTTTTTTTTTTTTTTTTTTTTTTTTTGTTTTTGGCATACNNTTTTTCCTTGGCTCTAGGCATACCCTCTCTCTCCCTCTTAATTTCAGGCTAGGCTTTTTTGGGGAGGTTTTTTACACTTCTGTGGGCATAGCCCTCCTCTGTTTTCTTCGGTGGCTTCATACATAAGAAAGAGAAATAATGTCTTTTTTATCAGTGGGAACTCATCCCTTCCACTTCCTGATAAACATAGCTATTCTATCTCACATTTCAACTCATGTGTCACCAGCATCCAAAACCACCTATCAGCAGAGTCCTGGCACAGTGAAAAGATGACCCCAAACAAGAATAAGATGCAAAGTTTTCCCCTAGAGTGGTAAGAACCTTTCCTGGAAACTCCAGTGCTTGCTACAAGGACAAAGCAGGTTTGTTTGTTCACTTTGTAACCTTCTGCAGCAGCCACAGCCTGAGGCCTTTGCAATTCCTCACTTTATGATGATTTTACTACCAAGTGATCTTCAATGTGCTTGGATGAGACAGGGGAGAGAATTACATTCACAGCAAGGCTATAATTATTATAATTATTATAATAATTATTATTATTAATTATTATTATTGAGCTGGCTACATCTGAAGTAGCATAAATGTCACACCATTGCTCCCATACATCCCTTCCCCTTCTTTGCCATCTGTTTCTGGAGTTGTCACTCACACAGCAGTTTCTGCATTCTCCATTATTGCCTTCAAGTCGCTTCTGCAGACCCAGTTTAATTTCATATTTGCAGCCTCATGTTACCCAGCATGCAAGTTAATGAAGTTAGTGTGTGTCATTTATCTTACTCCTCCCTGCCTCCAAAATGTGTACTTTTGGAAAACTGATATGTTCATTATTCTTTTTGACAGGTCCTGGTGCAGCTCAAAAATGTTCCACCAGACTTATCTGCATTGGCCACATTGATTTATCAGATTAATTTCACTTCCTTGAGGAGGCTTTCAGTAATAATCAGCTCTATTGTGTTCACAAAAGTAACTGGAAACGTAGAAATGTTAATTAAGATCTTGAGTTCTGATTTGACTTATTGTTAAAATAAGGACAGCTCTGAAATTCAGATCTGTTTGGCTTCTGCAGGAGCCTGCAGAAGTTCAGAGGTCCCAGAAGCAGCAGAACATCTCCAACTCCCCTCTTCTCAAAACGTGCAGCTGAGCTCTGCCCTCAGTCTTTCCTGCATCATTGTAAGGACACAGCAACATGGCAGTGACAGCATTAATAAGATAAAACTACTTATTTCTTGGCACAGTTTGGGAGATGAAGGCTTCCAATCAGCAGGAAAATGCACAGATAGAAGAGACAAGAACATACAGATAAAAGAGACAAAAACTGAACTAGAAGTTACTAGAAATTATGCAGATTGTCCCATGAAAACAGCACCAATTGCATTAAAACCCGTATAACATTTAATTTCTCAGTTTCCCTGTTATTCTCCGTTAGTGCTGCCATCCCTAGATGCCTGATGTCTCGCTGATTTCCAGCTTAAAATTGGGATTGCTCTCCCAGGGTCTGTCCCAGTGTAAGTTGTGTTTGCAAAACTCACTCGGAATGTCTGTAGATAGTGTCCTTTCCAGGAATTTCCAGCCCCCAGTGGGGAGCAAGGGCTTGGATCCTCTACTTGTTGCTATGGCAGCTACTAAAACTGCTGCTCACAAGAATTTTTGAATTGCTCTCTGTATTCAAACATGCTTTGAAATCAGGTTAAAAATCAACAGTGTCAGCTCTATTAAAGAGCCAATAACTGATTTTTTCCAAAATAAAAAAAAAAATTAAAAAATCAGAAAAAATGTATTTAAAGTCCCCTTTGTGCTAAAACTAAATCACATGCAGTCTGTAAAGATTTTTTTAGTTAGAGATTTGAGGCAACCCTTATCAAAATTTAAATTATTTATATAATCAAATTAGAATGCACTCTTTTTCTTTATAGTTTTAGAAATGAGCAGCTGTTATAAATATGAAGCGTGGTTGGAGACAGGTTGCATGTCAAACAATACATTCAACAAACTGTATGAAAATAGGTTTCTAGGCATTGTATTTCAACCCATGTATGGGTTGGAAGAGCAGGCACGCGCTCCCATGGGATGGTGTGCTGGACCACCAAGTGCATTTGCCACAGCCACGGGTGACAATGGCTCTGAACAAGGCTTTGGATGCACAGAGACATCCCTCCTTTTGCTGAAGCACCTCTGAAGCAATTTCATGCCCACATTATTGTGTTCATTTCATTATTATGGCTGATAATTAAAAGAGAAGCACTGAAATTGGAGTATTAGCCCAGATGGAGGGGCTGTCTGTCCAGGATCCTGCCCACTTCAGCCAAGACCAGCCCTGCAGTTTGGAGATCCAGATGGAAAGGGAATGGTTGATGCTCAAATAAAACCTGGAGAGACTGAGATGAATAAGCACTAAAGAGCTTTCCCCTCCAGCTGCAGAGGAGATAAAGCAGAGGGCAAGGAACAAAGGCTGTGGTGTTCAAGGAGCAGCTTTTCCTTGCGTTATTCTCAGAGGTTTTTGCCTGAATTAATAAACAATGCCCAAAGGGAAGAGGTTGGAAGAGACTTTGGCAGGATGTTAGCCCTTCCTGAGCTGGGGAGACAAGCCAGCAGCCATGCAGCAGTTATGGAATAATCTGCCCACAGGGAAGCTTCTTCTTAGCTCTCATTAGTTAGAGGTGGGGCTTTACCCTCAAGCATGAAGCACAAATCTAGGAACTTTAAAAGCATTAGTAATAAGAAATCCACTATTAGCATTGTTTCAGCTCCTTTTAATTGACCATAATGCAAATATATTTAAAATGTTTAAAGGATACTTGAATGGAATTCCAGAAAACAGTCCTCTGTGCTGCTATCATGTTTTGATCTATTACAATGCCCGAAGAAAATTAGCTCACATCTTAAATAATTCATGCATTTATTGGGTCAGAGGCTCTTTCAGACCTGATGCTCTGCCAATAGAAATGGCAGAGATACAAATGACAAATCAGACAGGAGCATTATCCATAAAGTTTGAAAGCTGGATCTAATCCCAGCCTTCTCGAAGGGAAACGTGTTCTGAGGAGAAGCTGTTTTTCTGGCTTTCTCCTTGTGAAACAGTGAAGGTTTTCCCAGCAGGTGCACTGCCTTCAGGTTACAATATAGGCAGAGACAGAGCTTAGGATAGTAATAACAAAGAGACCATTTAAGTTACCAGAATGCAAGAAGAGTTTAACCCAGCCATAGCCATACCCAGTCTTTCTGCAGCACCAGACCATGTGATTCCTAGAGCCAGGGACAGGGGGATATCAACAGCTGGAAGGTGGGAATGCTGCTCCACCTTTCTAAAACCAGCCCCGCCACCGAGCTGCATCCAGAGCTGGCTGCAGCACTCCCACTGGAGTCTCACCAGAGCTCCCTCCATCGACCTTTCCACACTCTGGGGCAGCCCAGGAAGAGCACAACACGCCAGTTGAAAGTCCTGAGTTAAAATCCTGGAAGGGAAGCTTTTACTTAGTTGTGACCAGTGAATTGTCTCTGCTGGAAGCACTCCAGGGACAGTTGAATTAATTCAGCCAAGGTGTTGCTAAAGGCATGGGCAAGCAATCCATTTGGGAGAGGGGGTAATGCAGCACTACGCTGTGCAGAGATAATCAAATGTCAGCCTGGCAGCTCTGCTGATAGGATCATTAAAAGATGGGCTCAATTCCACCAACACTCCCAGGATTTTCATCCTTTGAGGTGGAAACAGCTTTACCTCAGTTAGAAGAGAAGTGAATATTTGCATGTGTAAAGCTCTTTTGTCCCCAAGGACTCCAAGCAATATGGACTGGTTTTATAAATAGACCATCAGCAGGTGTCTCTGGGCTTGTGATCAATTATTGATTCCCTGGCCCTACACATACAGTGAAACCTGTTTGTAGATGATCTCAGTATGAACACACAAAGGACAAAGGGATTGGGGTCCCTTTGCTTGGCCTGTGCAGGTGCTGGGTAAGCAAGAGAGGATGTTCTCAAAGAGTTACACAGACTGATATAACACTGATCTTCGTGGGGTGCTCAATTCTGCAATCACTTCCTGCTCTGCCACTGAAAATAAAGAAGATGTTCAAGTAGTGTTTGAGGTCCAAATACAAGGTGACACCAATCTGATGCTCCTAAGAAGTTTTGTGAAATTGTCTTGGTTAAAGTTGCGCAAAGTGTGGCTTTTTTAGACAAGAAACAAGACCTCAACTAGATGATTAATTGCTCCAAATAGAAGCATGAAGTTGAACAGAGAATTCCAGATCTGGGATCTGGCCTTGCCATCAAATGTCTAACACTCACTTCCATCCACTTAATATTTCCCATTAGGAATCAGCACACCTGGCTGCTGTTTATCATTCTTGTGGACCTGCTGAAGCTGTGTCACCTGTGGCTCTCTGAGAGGGCATCAGCACCACATCAGGGGGTCACAAAAGCACTTAGAGAATGCCTGGAATATCTACATTTTTTTTAAAAGGCCCAAAAGACTAAACCCTGGGATTGAAGTCATTAAAAAACAAAAGCAGAAGCTATACCTAGTAGGGTTATTTCTTCTTACAAAAAGGTTTCATTAACCCAACTGCTCGAACTAATCCACCTGCATACTGAAAGGATTATTACTCTGAAGGGGTAAGGACAGCTTGTTTCTCACTCCTGAGAGCAAATGGAAGTTATTTTGCAGTGCAGCAGGAAAGGCACAGATCTGTTTGGCATGCACTGCACCAGCTAACTGAGAGCACGTTGGACAGCAGCTACATCCCCATTAGCCAGCATTTACAAATGAAGCTTCGTCAGAGGAGTAATAAATGCCACTTGCATTTGTTTTAATATATTCTGCCATTATACAGCTATCCCAGCAACCTCTCAGGAAAATGAGGAGGTCAAGGGAACAGTCAAAGTTGACAATGCTGAATCTCAAAACCACTATTATTAAACATGGCAATTTTGGAAACTGAGAATCGCTGATACAATGACGATGTGCCAGCTAGACCTAAGGTGGCCATAGGACCAAGGATACTCGAGCAGGGCCATCAGCAGGGTAAAAGAGCAAAAAGAGTCAAAACTGGTCTGAGGAAATATGCACCAGTGGTGTGTTTACAGAGGGGGAGAGATAAGTTATGTGCCAAGTGAAAATAAGTCTATAAACCAAAGAGTAAAATGAAACGTTGCGTCACACACATCCTCTAGCTCCTAAATACAGATGCTGGAATCACAGAGGGCCGCTGAGCTGAGTCATTTCACAGTCTCTTGGGAGAGAAAAGTGCTGTATGAAACATTGGGCTTTCACATAGCAACTTATAAACAAGGGCTCCTAAGAACAGTGCAAGCACTTTAGGAAAGCCACACATGCAGTGGGTAAGTGGAAAGAAGTGACTTTTTCAAGAAAGGCCTCTGCTGCAAGAATTTTCCAGAAGCTCATGACCACAGCACATGGGTGGTTCTCTTGGAAACCTCCCTGCACTGCGGTGTCTGGTGATGGTACCACTGGAGGAAGTGGCATTCATTCTCAATGGGCACCACTTTGTGCTCTCAAGGATGGTTCCTGGCCTTTTGGCCCACCCAAGAGCACACAAACATTCCTTGAAGTCAGCAGCACTGCTCTGCTGTGGAAGAGCAGGAAGGGGATTAGCAGCTCCCTTTCACATTGTGTCATCTTGTCAATTAAGAAAAGTCACCAAATTCTTCTTTGGCTGCCATCTGTGGCAGCTTACCACGACAATTTTACGTAAGAACAAACAAGTCAAATATATCTAATAGTCCTTCAGGAGCCTGGAGTCCACTGCATACGCCATCCACTTCCCCTTCCCTTTGCAGAAATCCTCAGAGCAACAGGAAAAGCGAACAAGATTTATTGAAGCAGGTCCAGAAGCCCCCAGATGGCAGGAGATTGCAACAGTCATAAGAACAAAATAACACAGCTAAGTAAAAATAAAGTTTACACAGCTACTGCTAAACTTACCAACAAGCCTCCCTCCCAGGCCTGAACCAAAAAAAGGAAGGAATCTTTAGCAGCAATCCAACTGGAACGCAAACCCTAAAGACAAACTCAGAGCAAGGGCCTTCTCTGTATAAAACACAGCCTTTGTGTCTTTTCACAGGGGAGCAGGGCAATGTGAACTCAATGTATTCTGAATTTCAGCATCTTTTCTGAAATCCAAGGGATCTGCAATGACACAGTAGAGATTCAGATGTTCTGCACATCTCACCTAGAATGATGATAAATGAGGAAATCCTGAATTTCGCAAGCAAAGCTGGATTTTAAGGTTAGCACATAATTTTTGCTCATAAAGGTTCAGTAGTTCTAATGTCCACACCTGCAGAAGGAAAATTGTCAGGGAGGGGGAAGGGGCTCCTAAGCAGGGTCACCAAGTGATTTTGTTTTTTAAAAAATTAGTATTTAAGATAGTTCCCGTTGGAAGGAACCTTCAAAGGTTCTGTATTCCAAGGTTCTTAGGACCAATTCCTGACCAGGAGCCTTTGATGTTTCAGAGGGCAATACAGTGAGAGTTTCACTATTTTAGATTCTTCAGATACATCCCAGAAAATTCACTTCTCAACTGTCTTTTAAAAAGAAGGGCAAGATTCACCACTGGTCATGTCTGTGCTTCTGTAACAGCAGGGAGACCATTGGAATAGCACATCCTAAAATACAACCCTGTCAGTTCCAGTCCTTTCCATTGAAAGGCTCTGGGGTTTTACAGCATGGCCCGATGGATTGCTTTAAAAAAAGCTGATTTCTCTAATCTTCAGTGGAAAAGCAGTTCCACTTTCTCAGTGTTTCCTAGGCCCTTTTGTTCAAGTAAAAAAAAAAAAAAAAGACTTCCCAAATAAAATTTCCCCAGCCTGTATCTTCAGGCTTGTATTTAAAACACTGAAACATTTAATGGAACATGTGGGAAAGCAGTTCCTGTTCTGAGGCATGGATCTGTATTTGGAGTGTCTAGATAAATTCTGTTATCCCAAAAATCATTCTGGGACAGGAATGGCAGGACGCTCCAAGCCTCCGGGAGTTTGGATGAGTTTTTTCTATTTCTCACACACAACAAAGAAATTCTAAAACTTTCAATGCCAATGGTGCAACAGCACTGGAAGACTGAAATTCTGAAGTCTTCAAGGATAGAAAAGCTGTTCTGCTCCCAGTCCTGTTGTGGAGATCTGATAGCAGGGTATGACAGCAGCTAACCTGCATGGATATTATTCAGATCTTCCAGAGTTTTCCCATATTTACGCACCTGGCACCACTGAACAAGAACTGAAAGTACTTACACAGCATATCTGAGCTTACATCTGTTCCTTTTTCAGCCTATTATTGGCTTTAACTACGTGAAAGGCAGAAATGAGATGTCACTTAGCATGGATTCTCCTACACTTTTATTCCCTTGTAGCATTATCAGGGATTCACAAGTATTCAAACCCAGAAGATATGTGCTTGCTGCAGTAGATCTGACATCCTGATAAGAGATTAAACACTTAACACATCAGCCAGAATGTTGTACTGTCCCGAGTCTGAGACAATATCCAGGAGATAATTCCTTCTGTAGATTTAGAAATCTCAGTTCAAAACAATAGATCTTAATACCTCTCATCATTGTCATTTGAGTATGGTTAAAAATAAAAAACAAAACAAAACACAAACCCCACAGCCAAATCTAAAAGCGCTGCACACAAACCCAGCCCACACAGGTTTTCTTGCCCTTGAACCCTTCCTGACCTCCAAGGACCAATTCAAGCAGCTTTGTTTAACACCACTGCACATCAGTGCCCTTCTGCCACAGAGTACCTCTGGTTATTCCATTTTTCTACTGAGGAGGAGGTCACTATTCCAAACGTTCATTTCCTTATCCTAATGCAATATCAGAGCCAATCAACACTCAAACTCTGGGTGAACAAACCCCTATAAATGCAAGTGGTTTCTCATTTTGATTCATGTGTTTCTAGTTTAGGTAACACACCAGGTCACTCTTTCCCACCTGATGCTCAGCAAGCCAACAGCAGTTACTGAACTATGAGCTGTGGGTCCTGAATTTTGGGACAGCTATTTCAGACTGGCCCAGGCTGGGTTTAAGTGGGCTAAGTGTCCATTAGCAGACAGATTAGGTGAACTCCTGGAGTGTCTCTTCTGACTCTGCTTCACACTATAAAAATCCACTTTGTGCACTCCAAGAACCCCAGTGCAGTGAATGAGAGATTACCTTAAAAGCTTACCACTGACCTGAATTAAAGCATCAGGGTAAATACCCACCTGACAAGCAGAATTTCTCTTATGTATCCAAGTACTGTTTTGACCTGATTTACAGCACTACGTAATCCAACCCCAGCAGTTCCAGTTCCCCAGTGTTAGTCACTATTCACTAATGAAAGAAATATTACATTAAAGAGCTGATGGAATGAGGTTGACAGGTAAGCAAGAAGAAAAGGATGAAATCAACTTACAGAATCAAAATCCTAGGGGCCATAAATTACTTTTATTAAAATGCATATTACTAAGAAAGAAAGAAAATCAACATTTAAAACCAGATTTCAAAGTAATAAACTCCCATTCTTTTTTAAACTTTATGCTGGCTTTTAAGTCAGCTTTTAAGAAATTAGTGCTTAAGTGACAGCTGTGATCAAAGCTCTTCCTTCTGCAGTCAGGAAACAAGGCTGCTACAGCTTCCCTGATGACAGATGTATTTCCAGCACTTCCACACTCTGTTCCAACCTATTGCCTGCAATTGATTTATGGCCTTTCTAGGATGGCTTTAATATCTGTCTTTGGGTTTTGTTCAGTTACTTAGCATCCAAAATTTCATTTTATTTCTATGCATTAATAACACTTGTAGGTGTGCTTCTTTAGCACCTTTCACATGTGGTTTGCAAGGTAATTTACAGATACAGTCTCATTTCTGCCAGAACATGCTACCTTCTCCATTTTGTTGGATTGCACAGAGCACTTATTCACTCCAGCTGATTGAGGATGAACCTGGTGAGCCCTCGACCCCAAAAAGACTCATGCACACCAAGAAGCACAAGCTGCAAACAGGTTATTGGAAACAAGAGAGAAAAAAACCCTCAACCATTTCTTTGGATGAATTCTGGCATAGGTAAGAACATTTCTTTGAAGGTCTTAAGAATATATTCTAATCATAAAAGCTGGAAGGGACCCACAGGATCATCAAGTCCAACTCCTGGACAGGACAACCTCAGGAATATCACCATGTACCTGAGAGCGTTGTCCAAACACTCCCTGAGTTTGCCGGGCAGGCAAGAAGCAGAGGGAGCTGTCCAAGGACAAACCAAGGTCTGCCCAGGACTCTGTGAAGTTGTGTGGATGAGGAGAGGCAGCCTGGGAAGGGCACAACCCCAGCATGGAAAGCCCCACAGCAGGCACTGAACACAGAGCATGCGGTATAAATGAAGCCTGCATGCAAGCTTTGCAAACAAAATATTCAGCCACTGAGTGAGATAAGAAATAGGTGGATGCTTAAGAGGATTATGCTGTATAAAGAACAACTCTAGCTGGAAGTGTTTTGGGGTTAAACTCCTTTCCATCTGCTTGCTCCCAAGTCCCTGGGGCTATGTTTGCTCTCTGTCACAGATGAATAAAGGTTTGTCAGGTCAGTCTCGAGCTGAGCTGAATTTCTGCAGAGTCTGAGCAAGTTTGCTCCCCACTGTTAGTCCTGGGACAAACAGCAGCACCCAGAAGAGCCAGGGGGAGCAGCAGGGCCCAGCAGCCCCTGGGGGAGGCAGCCCTGGAAGAGCTGTCACGCCAGGCACACTCCCTACTTTCACTTAGGAGTGACAGCACGAGTGCCACAGAGCTTGAGCCATTCAATAAATAGTTTTTAGAAGCAAAATTAAACGTGGAGTTAGATTCTACTTGCTATAAATATAATAAAAAAACCCAAAAACTCTCCATTAATCTAAATGTATAAGGTTCCATTCAAACAACATGTGTTTTTAATAAATGAAAACTATGGCACTGAAATAACTGAGTAGATGAAATTTTAGCTGGAGATGCGAAAAATAAAAACCATCAAAATAAACAACTCCTGTTTTCACTAACCTGAAAGAAATAATGAAAACATCTACAGAAGTCTTCACTATCAAAGGCGCAGCTAGTGAAATGCCAGGTTTTGCTCGGGTATGGAAATAGGCAGTTATAAATCTATTTTAAATGTGCATGTAATTTCAATAAGAAAAAGAAAGCGATCCTGACAATAGTGGTGTTATTGGATTGCATTTACAACACAAATATATGCATTTCATAAACAGCAAGCAATTTGGTTTTGTGTTGAGATCTAAATTTGTCTATTGAGATTTATACTGGGGAGGTCACAGATTAAAACCCCCTGAAATGCAGAGGATTGTTTATATACTTGGTACAGCATATAAGAAATCAGGAATTTTAACAGGCTTTGGTGGGTTGGGTTTTGGGTTTGTTTTGTTACTTTCATTTTTTTTTTTCCAAAAGTTTTAACAATATAAAGAAGACTCTGCCAAGACCACAATAAAATGAAAATTACAAATACTGCATAGATTAATAAACAAGGGCTACTAAGATGCGTGATTTTAATATGACTGCTTGGATAAAGCAAATGTCACTTCAAAATGGCAAAGCAGAGAGGAGAATACCCAACCTGCATGCATGGCTGTTCAGACAGCTGTAATTCTTCCCAAGGAACTGCCTGAGCTCAATTTATCACTCTCTCCAGTTTCAGGGTGTGCTGAGGCAGGGATGTATGAGGAAGGAAAGGTCTCATTTTATAGAGCACAGGCAGCCGGGCTAGGGATTGGCAGGGCAGCCTTACAGCCAGGATCTCACAGGAATGGAGAGAGAACCAAGATGAGACTCCTGCTCGAGCTGCCTGGCCCATTCCCATCCAGCCTGTCCTGGAGATGCCCTGCTGCTGCCACATCCCACAGGGCATGCTAGAGAATGAGGAGCAAACTCCCAGGAGCTCCAGGTTTCTGTCTCACTTCTCGCCAGCAGTTATCCCTGCTTCCATTCTCTTGATCCCTTGGGTGGCAGAACCAGAGATCCATCCTCCTGCCCCATTCAGATTTTCACGGGGAGCCATGGTTGTTGGCACCTGTTAATTAATTTCCACCTCATCCAAAATCAGCTAAATCAGTCTCAGGACACTCTGTGAAGCCAGCACAACGTGAGTGACAAATCACAGGGCTCTCTTTGTCATCTGGAATTACAACCCAAACGTGAATGCAGAACACAGACAACCTTATCATACAACTCCTGTTGCTTATCCACTCATCTAACACTTCATTAAATGAAAGCCAAAAGCATTAAAATCAAGTAGAGACTTGGTGCTGACTCCCTCCCATGAATACATTTTTAACTGGATTTTCCCCTCAATTTAAAATGATACCTTGCAATCAATTAAGGATAAGCAGAGGGATGCTCAATGCTCACATACCTCCTATAGTCAATTTAGACTCTATTATTTTATTTCATAGGTGTTTTATCACTCTTGTCAAGCATGTAACTCACAGCTGATCTGGTGGCTGGTTTTCAGACTAAGAAAACCACCTCAAGCTCTTGCACACACAGAAAATGTTGGACTGTCTCATCTGATAGCGACGTGCTCCGGGGCCGTGGCAGGTTAATGAGGCTGGTGCTGGGCTGTGGCTGTGAGCAAAGTGCTGCAGGCTGAGGCAGTGCAGCAGGACAGGAATGAGCTGCTCCGCAGCCAGCTCTTCCCTTGGGGTACAGCTCTGCTCCATCTCTCCGTGTAGCCACTCATTCTCGTGGCCATAATCCCAGCAATGTGCTGGCATGTTAGCAACGAGGCAAGCTTATGGAAAGGGGGGGGATGTGAAGAATACTTTGAAAGGTTAAGGATCCCAGCGTGCCTGGAAGGGGAATGGAAATACATGAGTTAGGCTTTGAGTTAGGGAGGTGGATGCTTGGGTCCCTCTGAAGGCCCAGCATTGTCACTGGTGCTTGGGTGAGCCAAGGCTGCAGCTGGGAGGCTCTGGGGCAGGAGAAAACAAATTATTGGGATCTTGAGGCAACCCTTCAGAGGGTGACAAGAGTAGGATCAGATACTGTGAGACCTGGATCTCAGCAGGAGCTGTTGAAGGCCGATGGAGGGTGCAAGAGAGGTCTGCTCTTACAGCTGTACTTGCACCTTCCCTGGAGAAATGCTCAGGCTGGACGTGGCCCACAAACCATCAGGCCTGATTTGCTACACAAAGTACACTTGCATGTCTAGCTGCTATCAGGAGCAGGACACTCCAAGTGTAGCACAGTACCAAGCACAAGAACTTGTCCTGGAGGAAAACAGAGCAAAGAACTCTGGACAGGAACCAAGCAGGAGACCTGAATTCCTGCCACATCACCCTGTGGCATGGCTCAGCAAGGACCAGGGATGAGCTGGAATGGAGCCCTGGGCTCCAGGGGCCTGCAGGGAGGCTCAGCCAGACCCTCTTGGGCCCTGACATGCTGGCCATGGCCGAGCAGGTGTTTCCATCACTGCCTTTCTCTGGGGATGAGTTCAGCACCATCTCACTGAAGCACTGGGAGGAGCTCAAGTTTTTAAGATTTCTAAAACTTTTTCAAGAAGGATAGTGACATACAAGTGTAATTAGCATAAACTCCACTCATCTAAATACACGCTTTAATTAAAATCATTTAAAAACCCCTTCAAAATAATCTTTTCCTAAGGTCAATCAACATAACAGCTCTTGATCCTGACCCTACCGAGACTGGCGTATTCTCTACGCTCTGTTTGCAGTCCCATTGACTTTAACGCTACTGCTAGGAGGAATTCCTATTAAGGCAATGAATCCCTGTCACTTTGCAGTGCTGGGAAAGAGAGCAGGTGCATCTTCCTCACCGCACACTGAATAACTAAACAAGCTCTGTTTGCAGTTAAGCAGTCACCAGCAATATGGCAAAACTGATGCCCATCCCTCTGTGCTCATCCCAGCCTCTAACCAAACTCCTCTGTTGTTCCAGACCCCACTCTCGTTTTGTTTTTCACCTGGGCTGATCCCCAGTGAGAATCTGTGCACGGCTGTGCCCCTGTCTGTGCAAACACCAACAGGAACAAGGTCAAATGGAAAGGTTAATCTGCTTAACCCTCACCTGGTGCTGAGGGAAAGCTCCCTGCAGCTGAGGCCAAGGTTGCTGTATTTCCTAGGTTGGCCTCACTCCCTCATGCTACTCAAGTCCAAAATGGTCTGGGTTTAGACAGAAGAAACAAAATGAAAGCCCATCTCTAGCTGGAGGTGTCCATTCCCAACTTGATTTTATAATGTTGAACTGGGTTAGTTAAATGTAAATGACTTTCGAAAAGTAAATTTTCTTGGGTAATGTATTCTGTAGGTTTTATTCTTTTACTGCATATATTTACATGATGTTACAGTGGCATTTTTTGGGAGGGGTTACTGTGGAACCAAGCGCTTGCAGGGCAATTGCTCTTTATTTTCCAAAGATAGAAAAAGAGCCTAACACAAAAATAATACTCTTTCTTTGCAGAGTAGCTTCAGTAATGAAATTAGGACTCCTAACGCAGAGCTATAAAGAGTGACAAATCTCTCTTGCAATTCTTAATTTGCGTTAACCCCTTGACTCGAGCGGGTCTGGAGCTCCTGACATTAAGTGCTAATGCATTTAGCATTAAACACACACGCTAAACGCATTAGAACGATGCCATGCTAATGGAAGCGTTCAGGGGCTGTCACACAGGTCGAGGATTTGCTTTAGTTGGGTGTTTGCTACGAGCAAGGCAGCGCTTCAGCATCAAAGCCTTGTCAGAAACTTTCATGATCTTTATTTGAAGAAATTGCACGGCACTATCGTGCATTTCATTGGTTTTTTTTTCTCCCATTTTTTCAAACTCCAGCTGGAGTGCTGGTGCTCTAATTCTGTTTTTACTACTGTGTTGTTGATATGGAATTCATAAGGAAGAAAAAGTTGTTTTCTTACATCTCAAAAGAGTTACCCTTTGGATTTACAATACAAGGAGCTTCCTGAATATTGAATTCAACCTTAAGCACATTAAGGGAAGAGAGTCCTGTGGGGAATGCACTCTTTTTGGTACTTGAGCTCTTGATAAAATATTACTTCTATAATACATTATGAAGTGCTCTGTCAAACAAAATATCCAATTTAATACCCAGTGATACAAGTGGGGTTTGCAGCATGCAGCACATTTATATAAACCTCTAAATACTGTTCTTCCAATTAGTAGATCTCCATATTCTCACATTTATCACTATATCAAACAAACATCCTAAAATATTCAGGCTGAGTAATTTCAGATTATACATAAACCTACATACATGAAGAGAGTAACATGAGTTTGGACCCCTGCTCACAGACTGAACTGGAAGTGGGTGTGTGACTGGAAAAGGGACAGCTTATCCCTTACATATGGTCTGGGGAGGTCCCTCCCAAGCTCTGGCTGCCTGCTGCAGGTCCCATTCTCCCCACTGTTGGCTTATTTATCAGCATCACTATGCCAAACCACAGTGCTCTGGAGAGTTTGTGTTTGCTTTCTGACTTCATGCAATTAGTCACCTAAGTTGCTAAGAATTAAGCACAAATCATCCCATGTTCACGTGTTCAGTATGGTCCTCCGGACCCCGGGTTGCAGGGGCAATAGAGATTTCAGGTCAGACAGGAGTTGACACCTGATTTAGAGCTGCCACACAGGCAGATTAGGAAAATGTCTGTGGGCACAGCGAATGTTCTGCCTGTGACATATTAGGAGGTTTGCCCAGAGCAGCAGCAGCTGAGAGCTGACAGTGGATGGCATCTGGATTTCCAGAACAAACCCCCGAATGTTTCTTGTTATTCACAGCTGACGAAGCATCACTAAGACATGCTGCTTTTGATTTCTACCTGTCAGCCTGCATTCCAGCCCCTGTGATGCATCCACCTGGAAAACTCAGAGAGACAATTTTATGGTGGGAGAAACAAGACAGCAACTGAATCTTTGCAAATGAGAAAGCACACGGACTCATCTTCGTCGTTGCCTCCCAACAGCTTTCCCCATCAGCCATCCAACGGCAATGCCTTGAGTAACCTGACTTCTTGCTTTCTTCTTTAAAATGCTCTTTATGGTGAAATGCATTTCCATGCTCAGTAATTCAGCACTAAAGGTCCGTGACAAAACCAAAGAGGAAAACACAGAGCTGGACTTGCACAGCACTTGCACTCGGTGCCTTTTCTGGCCCACCATCCCTCACGCCACAATCCTGCGACACCCCAGCGAAGTCCATGGGGAGCAAACAAAGCTGCAGCCAGTAGGAGCACACAAAGACAGGCATTAAATTGTTTGGTGGGGGGACTTCCCCACGCAACACAAACCCAGACCAGGGCAGGGGACAGATGTTGTCCTTTGCTCAGACAAACCAGAGTATCAGGAGGAAGAAGATGTCAGTCTTTCTTGCATTCTTTGGCAGAGAAGTCTCTGCTGTGAGTAATCCCCATTTCGATGTTTTATCCCCAACCCCACCCAAAATACATGGTTTTAGATACACACTGGCTGGGGCAGGGAGTATCTCACATACAGAGCTTGGCACAATGGGCTGCTCTCTTGTGGGGCTCTGAAGAACAGCCTTAAACACAACCAGTAATAATAATCCCCACTTAAGTTACTGGAGGTATTTTTAGGCTAATGCCCAGCTTAAAAGCATAATTCATTCACAACAATGAATAGAGCCAGCAGAGCATCAGTAATAATCCTCTCACATTACAGAAAGCACACTGGGATGTGAGAATAGCACAGTGCCCATCACTGCTCCTCATTCCCAACTGCGAGCTGCAATCTGTGAGATATCTTTTTCAGCATCCAAAAGTTCCCTGTTCAGAGCAGGCAGGGGGAAAAGATGGAGATGGATGCTGAATTTAAAACTCGGGTGTTTACTGCAAGCAGAGAAAGCCGAACTTTGGAAATGGCTGGTTAAAAAAGAAAAGGGAGAGGCCCCCACACCTGCTCATTTCATACCATGGAAAAGAGTAACTCGGCAAATTCCATGAGTCAGCGCATCACCAAATAGTCTGAATAGAGAAGCAGGAGCTCTGCAAAAGGTGTGAAAGCTTCAGTAATAATCCCCCTTCACACTCCCCCATCACTGTTTTCCCTTTCATTAGCAGGCAGAGGGCTTCCAAGTAGGCTCTTTCTTCTTACCTGCTCTGGTTTCCTACAGGAATTTCCAGTGTCTGCCTATGAAGCAGCTCCAGTGTTTCCTGGTTTTGTGGCTTTTGCTGCATTTCTGCCCCAGTAACTACTGGGTGTGCAGGAGAAGGAGGCTCCATGGCCAAAGAACCACTACGATTCACTGCAAATAGGTGGAATCATAATATGCAGCACTCCTGCTCTCCTCCTAAAGCACTTCCACACATCCCTCAGCTTGGGTGTTCGCCCCGTGCCACAGTGCTAGCAATGATTCCCATGTGCTGGAGAAATCAAAACCACTAAGGAATGACTGCAGCTGGAGAAGGCTGCTGTTTTCTCCCAGTCCTGGGTGCTTTCTGCCTGCTCCGTTTTGAAATACTATTTCTAAATAATTCATATTTTCTTATGACAAACTCTTCACTCAGTCAGAAAGATCCAGAAATTTATAGATTAATGGCCAAATTCAGCCTCAAGTAAGTGGGCTGCAAGAATGGGGTGGCACAGTGAGATAAATTATAGCTGATGATGAGGTCTGAGGAGGGGGATGTGCTAACAGAGCACCAGGTTACCACAGGGAACACCCTGAGACCAGTGTGGCCCATGGCTCTGCAAAGAGTAGAATGGGATAAAACAGCTTGCCCTCCCTGCTTATAATGCCTGAAAATTCACACTGCATTTTTCCAGCACATACATTAGCAGTTTCTAATGTTTTTTAAAAAATATTTTCATCTGCATCAATTTCTCTTTGTCCTCACTTTGCTATGGGACCAAAAAGGAGGACAGAAGTAGGAGTCATTAGAAAGCACAGAGCTCTAAGGATGCTGTGAGGGAAGGGACCAGAAAGAATAATGGGATGCAGGTCTGGTCACCAGTCTGGCAAATGAGGTGGCAACTCCAGCAGCATTTAGACACGAAGCTGAAAATGCCCTGCAGCACTGAGAAATTCTGCAGGAACCAGAGAGGAGAGGCAGGAGGGAAATGCAGCTACAGCAGCCTATTCTGCTTTGCTAGGGGTAGGAGGGAGCCTTTGCCCTACCTTGACAAACTTTCACCCCAAAGTGATGCAAATCCCAGCAATCCTGAGCACCCAATTTATACCTCCAGGCAAGAAATATTTTTCTTCCAGGAAGAAAATTGAGAAAAAAATCAAATGGCAATGCTGCTCTGTTTAAGAGGGCTCTGTGGTTGGTTGTGGCAGGGCACCTGTGACCGAGAATGATTGGAAAACTCTTTTTTGATTGATTGAAAACGATCATCAATCAGTTTCACATCGGCATCAAAACTACCAAAACTGGGACTTCTCTTAATAGCGCCTTCTTGGACACAGCACATCAGTGGTCCTGCCTGCAAAGGCAAGCATGGACACCACAGTCAGCCCTGCCACAGCATCAGGCATCTTTGGGAGTAATGAAGGGCTTTTGAAACATGTCATGTAAGCGAGTGACTGATTAAACTTCATGAGGAAAAGGAGCATGGGCTGCTTTGGCTAATCACTGTTGCCTCTCTCTGTCCAAACCCCAGTCCTTCCTCGGGCCAATGAAGATATATCTGAACGTATACCTGAAATTAAAGTGATCTAATACACACCAGTAATTGCTTCCCCTCACTTTCAGCAAGAAGCTATAGATTAACTTGTTAATTCAAAATGTAGCACATTGAACAGTCTTCCCTCTGCAAGGTTGATTTCAGAAAGCTCAGAAATAAACCAGCACTACATCTGTTATTAAACCTATAAGATTTTCTGAAGTAAACAAGAATCTGTGCAGGTGCTCCACGGCTTTCTGGTTTAAGTTCCTAAAGGCTGTGGGCTGAATTTGATGAGGTCAATTCAACAATACAGACAACCTCAGCTGGTTTTTTCTCAAGGAACAAAGAGATATGCATCAGGAAGGGAAAATTTACCAAACCATGTGGATTCACGGATACACAGATACAATAAAAAAGCAAATGCAAGAAGATAACAGACTTTGATGCTATCAGAACTTAATCCTGGTTTCTCTGTGTCTGCATTCCTCCCCCAGTGCATTACGGACCACTCTCATGATTTTATTTCTTCAAGAACTAAGAAATAGAATGGGAAGAAAGTCGTTTAGATCCCTGCACCTGGGGGTTCCTACAGAGGTGTCTCAGAGAATAAGGGGCATCCCTATGGCAGAAAGTTATGTTAGTTGGAAAAGAACCATAATTATAGAACATAATTTGCACATGCAACAGCTGGAATCCACACCACTGTGTGCAGCTCAGCTGTGCCACTGGACAGAGCCAGCACTCCTGGCTCCTGAAGGTGCTTGTCCTGCTGAAGGGGAGACTTCCCTCACACACTGCTGCAGTTTATCATTCCTGTTCCTCATCAAACCCTTTAGGGAAATTGCCAGCCATCTCCATAGTTGTGCCTATCATTGGAGGGAATGCACACTTTCCAGAGCAGAATAAGAGAGAGAATTTCTCTCTGCTAATAAACCCAACTGAGCTGATCACTTGAGGCATGTCAGTAATGTGAGAATTAACAAATGAGTAATGAGAATGAACAAACCCCTGCATTTCAAACTGGGTAATGGCTGCTCCCCTCTCCTTTGCTCTGGGGATTTATCCCTCTGCCTGCACACCTGTGCTGAGAATTCTCTCAGCAGAAATTTAGCTTCTTGCTGTCCTTTGTGTTGGAAAAAGCAAGCAGAAAGAAACAGCCTGGACTTTTTCCATGCATAATCAAGAAAAAAAAAAAAGAGCACTGGCATTTTCTGGGTTTGTGTCTAAACTTGCAACTGTTATATAAAGCAGATAGGACTGAAATCAGCATTTACAGAAGAAAATTAAAAAGGCAGGGCTCTCGCTGGGTTTTAAGCTGTCTGCTGTTTGCATAGGAAAGAGGGTAATCTGTCTGCTGGTACCACTGTAAATTTAATCCAGACACAATGTAGCCAGGCTTTGATTGCTCAATTAGGAGCCTATTTTGCTTTTACAGAATATCTACTGTTTGCTCTACAAATTTGTCCTTTCTCAGAGCCTTTATAACATTTTGAGACATAAACAAAAGTGCATGAGGGTGTTGAGCAAAGGCTTGGTCTTTTCTCAAAACTGATTCAAATCAACATAATGTTCTTTTTCTCCTCCTACCTTCATACTTCAAGTAAAAACACATCAGAGAACATCAGTGCAATCCTCTCCTTTTCTGATCACTTCTTCTTATGCCCCTAAATACAGAAATCCCTGCTAAGTATTGGTTTCTCGATTATCTTTTTGGTTTATGTGTAATTTACATCCAGACAGTGGATATTTAAGCCCAGCACCATCCTTCCCACCAAGGACCCAGGGAACAGATGATTTTCTTTCTCTCTGTAGCAATGACTTATCATGGCCCTCCTTAAATTTAGTTTTTCAAACACCTCATCATGGACTCCATGGATCTCCAGAGCTTTAGGGAGCATGGCTGTATCCAGTGATCTCCACAAGGCACATCTGTTTAGAAGAGGATTTAAGTAAACTGTCTATTTCAGCTTCTACTCTGTGAGCTGGGGGTTTTTTTGTTGTTGTTTTTGGGTTTGTTTTGTTTTCTTTTTCTTTGGTTTGTGTTTTTGTGTGGTTTTGGATTTGGTTATTTGTTTGTTTGTTTGTTTCTATGGGTTTGGTTTTGTTTAGTTGTTTTTTGGTTTTTTTTTTCCCATAAAGATTCAAATGTTTGTTTGGAGCAAAACTGAATTAAGGTTAATAGAAAGATGGTGTTGAGCTAAAGGCAGTGGTGGTTAAACAGTGTTCAATTAACCTGCTGAATTGGAGCTTGTGGGGTACTGAGAACAGCGTGCTCAGAAAAAAGCAGCCAGAAGTTTAGTCTTGACTTCATGCATAAACACATGAGCCAAACCAGCAGAACAATAGTGACTGATTAGTGTTTGTATTTTAGGAGCTGAAGACAAAGACTGGAAACAATTTCATCTCTCATTTTAAGCTGTTAAATGCATCACCAAGGATTTCTGCATTTCTCTCCAGCATTATCCAGTGATGGAGACTAAATGGATCATTGATCTGTTTCAATATTGAGAACTGGCCCAGGATATGAGGGGAACATCTCACCACCTTATCTGCACAAGAATGTAAGTGAATTTCAAGCCCTGCTTGGTAACCACATACACTGAGACAAAACTTAATTTTCCACCCTCCTTTTTCATATATCTTGATTTTCTCCCCCATTTGTCTCTGGAAATTTCTGAATTCATCTCCTCAGCTTTATGAATCAGACCTTAGAGGGCAAAGAGATGAAACCTTGATGATCTAAATTAACCCCTTTGATATTGCAGCTGCTGCTAGAAATTAGAACAGACCTTATCTCTAGAGTTCCTCTGATCTTGTAATATTTGCCTAATTTTTTTTTTTTAAGATACTCCTAATAACAGTAGAATCCAATTAATAATTCATTGCAAACAGGGAGATGCCAAGGAAATGCCTAAGCAGATTGGGGTTGGCCATACAAGCTGAAACATTCTTACAATTTCTCCACAAATATCTAAAAATGAACATTTTCTCTGCACCTTCTCCCTGGAATATGTTCCTAATTGGTTGATAAGCCTGTGCCACATTTCTTCCCAAACAAGATCACTCACCTCAAAATCTGAGAAGTAAAAAAAACCCTAAAATAATAAAATCATGAGCAGCATGATTATGAATATACTTGCCTTTCCTTGCTTTAATACCTCACTCCTCCTGTCCTCATCTCTTGCTCTTTTGCAGGGTAATATCAATCAGATTTCAAAAAAACCTCTTCTAAACCCTCTCCTTTGTCTTGTGCATCCCCCCCTCCCCTCCACAGTTTAACACTCTGCACTTGGAGCAGAATTCTCCCCCAGCTACAAATTCTAATATGCCCTGATCTTTCCATTTCTGCATCTGATCCCAACTGAAAACAAAAGCAATTTTACAAATAATAGGAAATCCTGACGTTTGGTGTGGAAAAGCTCAAACAGGCAAGGGGAAGATGTGATCTTTCTGTGATGCAAATAATGTTCTGCATTAAGTGTGCAGCCAAAAATAAAGCTCCCTGAGGTAAATTTGCTACTTCAGACAAGAAGAAACATTTTTAGCATATAAACACAGAGTGTAGATTGAACTATTTCTCTGCTTCAAAATAACCAGGGATATAATTACTGTGGTTCTTGGGTCAATTGTGTTTTTCTAAATAATCTGACTTTTTGCTGTTTACATTGAAAATACGGGCATCTTTTGGGTGTTTGCACAAAGGTAGCACTGTGTACAATCAATCATAAAATGCAACTGGGAAAAATATTAAACTCTTTAAAGGCCTGAAATATATAAATATGAGGAAATAATGGTAAAAACTGCAAGTTCTCTCATGTAGTTTACATCTAATTATGCAGATTTTCAGAAGTAAAAGAACTGCTTGTAAAAGGTGGGCTGAGATTCATAAAATTTCATAAAATGTTAATAGAGATAATTCATTGAGAAAATTTATTAAATAAATATCTTTGAGTGTTTATCTTACCACAAGGCAAATTACTGGATTTGGTGGGTGAATCATGTGAAGGTACAAGATTTCCTGGACTGAAGAGCAGAAGAGAATGACTCAGCTGTACTGTCACCACTACTTTGATTCTTTAGGCAACTCAATCTCACAGGCAAGGCTCGAAGAAAGCTAATATCCAGGCACAGGACTTCCAGCACCTCTCAGATGAGTCAGTCAGGACCTTTGGAATCTCAGTCTATAACTATTTCTCAGGGCTGAGAATCAATTTAGCCTGTAACCTGTATGAGATCTGAGGGAACTTAATGGCCTGTCAGATTTGGCTGAAATTAGCTGAGGCCTTCAAAAGAATGACCAAGAGGTTAAATATATAAAGAGATCTAAAATGCCTCACTTTCCTGGAACACCAGACTAAAAAATTAAGTCTCCAGCCTCTCCAATTGCCACCAGTCCCAGCTTTAAGGAGGAAGCAGACCCCAATAAAAAACAGCCTCCAAGAGAGCCTGTGAGGATGACACGTCACAGCCAGCTCCTCCAGAGTCAAACCCAGACAGCTGAACCATTTAAACTCCAGCACATCTGAGCTTTAATTCTTCAGCTGATGAAGGAGGGTGTGAACCATGGCTCTGTGCAATCCTGTCTGGTGCAAGGACAACCTGGCTGTCCCAAAGGGCAAACATCCAAAACAGTCCCTGAAGAGCCCCACACTCGCCCCCACCAAGGCAAGGTCAGGAGGAGGAGACCAGTGGATCCCAGCACCTCAATCAGTCATAGCTGGACTCCTGCAAGCAGCTGAGCAGAAGCTCTCACCTGGACAAAAGTTTCCTAGGGATGTTAAATTTTGGTGATGGACTCCGAGATCCTATTGGGAATTGTGTGCATGTGCTTGATTTCAATTGTGCAAAACCTTCTACAGTTTATTTGCTGGGGTTTTTTTCCATCAGGGTTCCAAACTAGCCATAAGTGATGCTGAGTTTCTGTCTCATGTATTTACATTAGATGGGTGCAGTGTTCCCCCTGTCAGGGCAGATTGTGTATTCTGCACTGTGGTAAGAAAGAGGCTTTTATCTTAACCAGGTTATTTGAACAAAATCAATGTCATCTAAGATCAAAAAGGACATAAATATCCTTAAAACTGTTTTTAAAGCAAACTAGACTGTGGGTAATAGTATCTAAATTAAAGTGCTTGTTTCTGAGTAAATATAGATAAATGTAGAGGAGCCTTCCATCCATTTTTCCTTAAGAGGACAGCCACTACAAAATTCCTGACACCACCTCTGGCTGCCTGGTGCTGGCTCTGCCAGGGAGAGGATTCTGGTGAAAATGAACACTTTGCTGAGCAAGTACTGACAGTTCCTGTACTCCAGCAGTCAGACTTCAGAGTTAAAAAAATAAAAAAAAATCATCTCCTTAAACCACTCTGTTTTCTTTGATGAATATTCCCTACTCAGAATATCTGTCTCATCACCAAAGGGCATCCTTCCATTCCCTCATTAAAATATAATAGAAATAGGAATGAGTAAACTCAGTTAATATATTTTCAGCCTGTTTTTTCAATAAGACCCCTAAATTCTGATATTGCCTCAGCTATGGGTCCATGCATGGGATTTGGCTGTGGGTCTGTATTTTAATTCAGATGTAGCGAGCATCCTTTGCTGAAAGAAACTCCTTTTGCAACATGTCAGCAGGAGACAATGTATTCAGCTCCATAATTATGTACTTCGGTACAATCACATAGCATTATATACAAAATCACCACACTGCTGAAAAAAAAAACCCCAAGCCTGAAATGCTAATTAGTTCACAAATTAACATTGATTTGATTTAATGTTGAATAAGGGTTTGCAGCTTATACTTATGAGAGAACTTCACTTTCAGGCATGCTCAGACTCTCCTGTTTTAAATAACACTGCTCAGCCTGTGCCAGGTGCATGGTGGGCTCATTATCTATGTATAAAGAGGTATGACTTAAAATAAAATCAGGCACAGACACTGCAGCACAATGTCACCCAGCCACACAGTATCCTTTGGGACTGAGCTACCAAGTAAAAGCAGAGTGTAACAATCACCTGTCTTTGTGCTGCATCATGTTGGGGAAAGGTGAACAGATCATATTTCCATTGTAGTGCCCTTTTCTGTCACTGATGTCAGTACTGACAGGTGAAATTCAAAGTAATAATGCATATTCTAATAACATTTTGCACTCCTAAGGCACCCTCGTGGAAATAACTCCGCTTTCAAAAAGCACTGATGATTTCAGTCCAAAACTAATCCTATGCAGGCAGAGAAATGGTGCCCTCCCCATCCTGGCCTGATTCTGTTCATTTAAGGGGTGTTTTGACATCGAGTGAGACCCAGGGAAGCAGAGGGGAATTCAAAGAAGGATTTTTAACAGGAGCTGATTGAGCTGGGACAGAGAACCTGAGCATGCATTAGAGGCTGCTCCAGCCCCAGACCAGAGGCAATGCTGACCACGGCAGCTCCTCTGGAGTGCAGATTCCAGCCGGGCACACGGCTCAGCTCAGCTCAGAACGGGGCTCTGAGAGGAGTTAACGGGGCTGGGAGCTGCCAGCCCTTCAGTCCTGCCTGTCCCCAAAGCAGGAGCGTCCCTTTGGAGCCAGCACTGGCAGGGAGGCCATACCAGGCTCATTAAGGAGGTGACACTGCTTGACAAGAGCAGCACACCCTGCCCTAGGAAGGGACAAGGTGCCACAGGTGCCACGTTCTGTCACTGGGGAGGCAGAGCCCTGCATGTGCCCCTTACTGCAACTGCTCCGGCTGCCGGCAAGGAAAACCCTGCAGGGGAACACGAACTCCCTCATCTCTTGGCCGTGCTGCCAAAGGGAGCAGGAAGTTGCTGTCTTACAGGTGGTGGCCCGGGAAGACAACAAGATGTGGAGATAAAAGCAGAGCAGTCTATTGAATCCTTCATTCTGGGAAGGGTATGACAGGAGTGAAAAATGCCATGGCTGAAAGGGAAGCAGAAGATGGAGACAGAGCTGGGAAAAACAGCATCAACTGGTGTGAAAAACTCCCCTTTCCAAGACAAATTAGGGACAATACTCCTTTAGGAAACCTTGGTAAGGTTGAGGGAAATTAATGTCTTTATCTTCCAGATCAAGGAACATGAGATTGTGCTGACAAATAAAAGCATCAAATGTATAAGGATATGTAATGAAATTATTTGGTTTGCAACTGGAGTAAGCTAAACATGAGTATTGTGGTTTCTAATTCTAATTGAAAACATATTGTTTCATTGTTTTTTTATGCTAACTTGACACTTACTAGAAAAACATGGGCTGGGTATAGGACTACATTCAATACAGCAGAGCAAATGTTAAAATCGGGACAAAAGAACCCAGGGATAAATTTGTATTTGCTGGCATGGAAATCTAGATGCAAAATAAATCTGACATTTTTCCTATTCACAGCCGAGGATTAATTTTATTAAATAATTTCACAGTTTTCTGGTTCACTGAGTGCATATTTTCTTATAACTCCCCAAGAAGGAAAGTATTTTGTATCCAGCAACTTTCACTGAGCATTGCTTCATTCTAGCAGCACTTGACCTGCAATTCAGTTATTCTGTTAGAGCTCATTTTTTTCACCCTGTTTGGTTTGATCTCTTCTGCTTTTGCTTGACCCAGTAAACTGTTCAGCTCACACTTACTACACTGCACAGAATGTAATTGTTGGATGTTACAAATTAATACCTGTAAGTGACCACCCCCACCAAATACATAAAAGAGGGGAAGTCATTATTAGAAAGGTTAATCTTCTCAACTGCTGCTATCAGTTTGATTAGATAAACTCAGGACCTCTTTTTGTTTCTTCATGCAAAATGTCAGCTTCTGTAAACTGCTGCCCTCTCTGCCCCACACTAAACATGCTACAATTGCATTATCATAAAGCATTATGTAAAATGAAGTGAGATTAACTTTCAATTATTTGGGTCAAAATTTATTCCAAATTGAAACCCATTCCCCTGCAGGGAGTCAGGTCAAAGAATAAAAGCTCTCAACAGCAGGATTGAAGACCTTGCTCTAACCCACGGTGACTTCACAATTAGTGGCCAGCACCCATGGCTGTCACCTTAATGCATGCCTAACCTCCTACCCTGGGATAATTTTATATATCCCTCCCATTTTCAACAAAAAGCAGCTCCATGCCAATGGCAGGAACGGGAAGGCATCTGATTTTTTCAGTCACTGCACACTAAATAGAATTGCTAATGCAGTAGTAGCTGTTGCATTAATAAACCCAATCAACTGACTGCAGAACCCTCTTCCCTCTCTTCCCTGCTAACCTCACTGCAATGACTCATTCCTTTTGGAGAGATCCACAGTTGTATTTTCTGCTAATAGACTCAGGATTTCAAGAGCTGTTATTTACTGGATGGTCACTGGAGATTTAGAAGAGAAGTAACCTTGGCTCTGATTCAGTACGTGCAGCACATGCGTAGATTTACATCCAACAAATATTTGTACCGACCACAGAGATGGATTTCCAATCCAGAACAGCAAATTTGACATTAAAATACACGTAGATGTGGCACAGAGCAAACATGCCTGATCCCAGTTGTGGAACTGGTGTGGAAAACCAGAGGTGTGAGTCACCATCAAGCTCTCCTGGCAGAGAGGAAGGAGCGAAAATGAGCAGGAAATCTTGCAGGAGGGAAAAGCCCTGGCACACACAGTCCTGTGGTCTGAATTTAGTGTGGTCCTGCAATGAGGGCACACATCAGCGATTCCACATGGGTTTCTGGTGGACAGTGGCCTGCATTAAAGTGCTCTGCTTCTGTGGAAGGCCAGCAGCCCTCTTGGCAGACACACAGAACTCTAAATTCCTGCACAAGGGGCTTTTCTCGAGGCAGAAGGAGGTCAGGCTCTCACCAGCTGCCTTAACCTTCACAGGTGTGTTCCCCAGTTAGCCACAAGTTCCATGATAAATAGAGAATTTTAAAGGAATCCTGTATTTGTGTGAAGAGCCTGGTTCTGCCACTGGGCTGCAGTGCCTCCTGCCCTCCAACTAGAACACAAAAAGCCCCGAGAAACACTTCTTGAACTGAAGAATTAATAAGATTGCTGGCATTTTTAAATGTCAGTCAGATTTTACACAAGCTCCCTGCCTGTGGAAAAACGTGGGAAGAGTCACAACCCATCACTGTCCGGCAGGAATGTCTCTAATGGAAATGTTGAGGATTCATTTAGAGGATGCTCTGGAATGGACATGCTGTGCACTGCTGTCTGGGGATGGCTCCCAGAGCTCCTCTCCAGCCTGGCAGGGATGGCAGCTGGGACAGATGATGAGATTAAATGCTCTCCTTCCCCCAGGGCAGGCAGCAACATCCCACTCTCCCTGGGGGACTCAGCAGTGAGAGGGCAGGGATCTCCAGGGCTAAGGAAACAAGGAGGTCAGCGACTGCTCCTGACAAATCTCTGCCTTGGAGACAGCACGATGGGGATGAACTGCTGCCCCTTGCTCCAGGGCTGGGCAGGGCAGGTGCTGAGGGCTTGCAAGGGCTCCTGAAACAAATGTGTTTTGTTGTGGGAATAGTAAAGACAACAAAAAAAAATACAAATAGAAAAATTTGTCCAGTCTCTAAGTTTCAACTTGAAATTCATGCGGAAAATTCTGTATATGTGGGAAGGGAGGTCAGATGCTCTAAACTGCCAGCCAATTAATGCCTCAAAAACACCAGGCATTTTAGAAAACTTCAGTTATATTTTTAAAAATCAAATAATTGCAGATGCTTACTGGTAGTTTTCATAGAGAATTCTTCCTAAAGTCATGCCATCAGCAAAGCTCTCAAAGCAGCCTGTCAGCTTATACCTCACTCCTGCAGGGAGACACATTATCAAAACCATCTAACCTTTTAATTCCTCCTGTTTCCATTTCTAAAAAAAAACCAAAAAAAACCCAGCAAGGACAAAACCCAAACGAACAGCAAGAAACAGCAAGCATTGTCCACGTTCATGGACACAGATTAATGAATCCAAAACCACCTCTAACACAGTCAGGACATTGAAAAGCAAATGTGTATTCCGAGTCAGCCCAGACTCAGCAGCTAATCCTGCAGCCACAGGGGTCCCTACCTGAGGAGGGATGTGCTGATCTTGATTGCTCGTGTGACCTTTCCTGCCTGTGCTCCAGAGCCACATGGAGAGCAGAACAAGCTGCTTCTGCACGGCATGAAAGCTGCAGGGTTAACCCTGGAGGCAATCAACACATTTCATCCTTGGCATGGCTGCCATGGAGTACAGCACATGCTACTGCTGGAGAGCAGCAAAGCCTCTCCACGCCCTAATTTGCATATGCACTAATTAATGGTCCTTATCATTTTTATTCCGATAAATGGGTAAACTCTTGAAATACGGGAGAATTTGAGTTTTTCACACCCGTATTAGGTTGAAGTCCTACCCAAATGGGCAGTGATGCAGTTTGACTGCAGGCATGGGAGGCACCACAGCCTCCATCCCCCGACTCTCAGAGAAGCCCGGGCAAGGGATGGAAACCAAATGGCTTCCCTTTGAGACACAGAGAAATTTTAGCCAAATTTGTGTTTACCATTTAGAGTAAACTGCTCTCAACACAAATGCTACATAGAAAATAGAAATTTCAGCAGTGGTTTCTGCACTCACCTGGGAATGTAACACCACAGACCCTTATTCCATAGAATTCCCTCCTGGGGTTTGGCAAATCATCTAAGTTGCACTCTCACACTATAAATGAGTTGCTTGTTTAACACAAACTAGTCCTTTAGTTGTCCCTAACATTTGGGACAACCAAATTTCTGCAGAGCTAGAGCTAGATGAAGTCTACACTAAGAACAGCTTTGCTTAGTTTAGTCATGATAAATCTACAGCACTTTGTATCCAACAGGATTTTACACCATAAAATCTGTGGCTCTCTTTGTATGGTGAAAACAATTATTGTCTCCTCCATTGGCAAGCAGCATAAAAACTGTGTCTTATTTAATAAAACTAATATTTGTTTGCTGTGCACATCTATAGGAAGAGGCTGTGTAGGGTTTTTGTAAGAGCAGTGACATTCGAGTTTGTGTTTTCCTATTCATTCTCATTTGAGCTTTTTCAATATTCTCAGCAGCATCTCCCCATCTGACAGCCAGCTACAGCATCTAGGGAAAAAGAGAAAACACAAAAAGCCCCAAAAGAGGCTGGCCAGAGACGAGCCCAGGCAAGAATATTTTATGGAAAAATACAAAACATTGCTGGGTTTGAATTTAGGAGTATTCTTGTCCCCATTTATAGCCCGAGACCACAGCAATGATTGCTAATAGATGTCTGTGAAGAGTAAAAAATTATGTTGATTAGTTTCCAGCAGGGCCATTTGCCTTTGCAAAAGAGCCTGAAGTAAAATGAGTGTGAGAGCTGGTCCATGCTGTGTGAAGGGAAGAATTCAAATTCCACAGCACGCTGGGGAACCAGATACAAACCCAGCACCTGTGACCAGGGCACCCAGCTGGGTGCGTGTGCACTGATCCCTCTGTGCAAACTCTTACCTGTATTTATTGTCCATTTTAAACCTGGGAGGGTTTTTTAAATGATGTTCACCTCTTTTTAAATGATGGCAGCAAAGTCTGCTGGTCAAATGGTCAAATGCCTAATGTGAAACCACTTCTTGTCAACAGTGGAACACTAAATGTAAATAAATCTACTGTTCAGGCAGCCCTGCCTGAAAGAGACAAATTGATACAATTTTTTTTTAAGATACAGGGGAAATTGATAAAAGAGAACTCATATATATATATAAATGGTCAGAAATGCTTTATCCACTGCGTATAAGTGATGTCAAAGGTTTTTTATTTTGTTTTAATGTCCATTTTTAAAAGAAAAGCTTCTTAGAAAGATGCATTCACCATTCACCACAGGAAACCAAAACTACCAAAAGTCCAAGAACTGCCCTAAGTGGGAACTATGTGAAGAATTAAATCTGCTGTGGAAACACTGCCAGCAACTGGAACTACCAAGGTCCAGCCTTGGCTGTGTGACAGACGCGGGGGGAAACCTTTGCAATAATGAACAGCTGAGGAGTGATGCTCATCCCTACCCCAGAGATCTCATCCACTGGGAATGGCCATTCAACCCTTCTCTCTTAGATACAATTTTGTGATAATTTTGTTTCATTTCTCAGCCCGTCCATGGGACTCGGGGAGATTCTCACAATGCTGGATCAGCTGAGAGGCCACACACACATCAGCAAACAGCACCACAGCATCACTTCCCATCCAAGAGCTTGTGCTTCCTGGGCAATCTTCCCACGGTGTGGGTGCTGCTGTCCTTGTCACCCTGCTCAGAGGGAACACTAGGTTGATGTGAAAGAGAAGTGACACTCGTGAGCATCAGGGAAAAGCAAGTGCTCTTTGTCCAGCAGCTGTTACAGCTGGAGGATTCCCCTTTCCTCTCTCTCTTTTGTCCTTCAGCAATGTGAAAGTGGATGGGAAATCCACACACAGCATCTGCTCTAGTTCCCTCTTTCCTCTTATTTTAATTTTCTTTATTTTCAGCTTCCCTGCACCAAGAGCACAGAGTGAAGAACGATCGAGGTGAAGCTCACAGAATCCCTTTGCTGCCAGGGTTAGGAACCCTCAGGACTCCCTCAGTCCCCCTCTGAGCTTGATTTATCCTGTCAGGGTTCAGATGTGGCCTCTCCACCCCCTCTCTCCCAGTCCTGGCCACTATCACGGTCTGGCCTCCCCAGGTCAATGCCAGGGATTTTCTGCATCCAGGTGTTCCTTTCTATTCCCCTGTGATAACACTGGCTACTACAATGATAATATTGGATTTCCCAGCTCCTGGAAAGAAATGACAATTTTAACATCTCCTGCTCACTGATGTTAAACTGATGATTTCATTTCACCATCATTCAGGCTTCTCCTATATCTTGGCATTTACTAAGCTAAAAAATTCCACTTTAATCATTTCTAATGAGATGATAAATACCTATATACACCAGTGATTGCTGAAATGCTGTCCAATTTTATCTTTTTCTGGTAGGAATAATTCCATGTCCCTAACAAAAAACTTTGTCTGATTCTGGATCAGTAGCAAGTGTTTGATTTCTGTACTTTTGCTGGCTACATTCAACCAGCATTTAGCATTAAAATTATGACAGTTGAAACACAATTGAAGAAGTAATTTCTGGCCTTGAGTTTCATAACTATTGAGTACTGATTACAAGATCTGAGCAGAGATCTGAATTTTCACAAGACCTCTGCCTTCACAATGATGACCTAAGGCTCATCTCCAGCACAACCTCATGTAAAGAAGACCAGTCCTCGATTTCTACAGGACAGAAAAGCTGGAAGGGTGCAAGTTTCTGCTGCTTTGGGCTGCCCTGAAGAATATCTCCAGGGTGCTGAGCACTGCCCTGGGGGCTTTTCTGAGTTTAGCAACTAAAACCACCATGGGTTACTCATTCTAAACCTTCTGCATTCCTCAATAACATCATGCATGAAGCTACTTGCACATCTATGTTTCATTAATAGATCAGGGATTCAGTAAGGGAAAATAGTCCAGCAATCATCTGTGGATTTGAGATTCTTCAGTTTCTGTTTTCCTTCCAATCAAGGTTTCTATCAGGCAATGTGGGATTCATATGGCCTAACTCTGGGTGTCTAAAAGTTCAAGTTGCCACAGACTCTGAAAAAAAATTCCTCTGCCACTGATTCACCCTCTGCAGAGTTCTTTCTTAAAACTGTGAAGGGTACCTACAGCTAACTTCCAGATGCTTAAATTCAGTGGGATGAATCCCACCTTTGGGATCCAGTGTCCTATAAAACAGTAATTTTATCCTGCTGCCAGCACCTTGTACAGGATCTGGAGGTGAATGAAAAAGGTGGGTTTAAACATTTCTTTTTTGCAGACTTTCACTTCACCCAGGCTCTCATCTCCAAATGAAATTAATTTTTGGAAACAGACCTGGAGAAAGGACTGTAAGCATTAATGCAAATATTCCTTTTCTGCTGGAGGAAAAAGCTTTTCTGACAAGAAAGGCCCTTTCTCCCCTGGGTGAGTGTAGTCTTGTCTCTGTCTGTGGAGACTGACATAGAGATTATTGCTTGAGATCCTGCTCTTTGTGCTGTGCACATCTGGGACAGGGATTAAAGCCACTGAGCTCATCTGACATATAAGAGACCACTAACACCTTGGAAAAGGGTAACAGACACCATCTGATGCTTTCCAGCCTTAAGGGTGAAAGGGAAGGTAACCAGCTTGTGGTTATTTAATAAACAGGATCATTTAACAGACAGATTTATGATTGCACTAGGACTCAACAGATACACACGAGTTTCCTGTATACAAAATGAAGCCATTAAAAAGCCACGATTTTACACCAGCAGTGTTAAAATTGAAACAGATCCACCTTAATACACGATTTCCCTTGTGGATGTTGAAAATAGGTTTCGCTTTTAATACATTATTTTAAGATTTTGAAGGTGACTTCCAGAGTAGCTGTCCTAGATCATTTCTTCTACTTCCCTGATTTCTGAGAACTGAACCAGATGCCATTTTAAAGATTGTTAAACAATAGTTGTAAACAGCAGCTGACCATGCAAAAGAGCCTAAACTCTGGAAATACTAAAAGCCAGACAAGGCACAGGCCCTAAAAATGTTAATGACCCAAAAGCAGACCAGGAAACCCACTGACACCTGACTTCAAGAGCAGTGATCCCTTCCTCTTCTGGGATAAGGATTGCCATCTCCAGCCTTCTCAACAGAAAAATTCATGTGAAAATGACTGCTTGAGGTTTAAAAGCTGGAAACCCTAGGGAAGCACCATATTTTTAAGTAATCCCAGGTATTTCTTTGTGAAGATTCCATCCCAGCAATTGACAACCTTAACTGGTGTGTAACAGCTAATGGACCTCAGCAGGCACCCAGCTGAAATAATAACCATCCCTTGAATATCAAAAAGCAGGAGCACAGAGCACCTCTAACAAGTGATTTCCCTAGAAAATTGGGATCTATGTAATTAGCATGTTTTTCTCCTTCACAGACCCCCAATTCTAAACACATTGGGCCCAATTCTGCTTTCACTTACTGACCTTGTCAAGCTCAGGGGATTTATTCAGGTGGAGGCATGAGAAGAATCGTACTTGCTGTGCTTAGCTTTAATTTTAAAATAAATGAATTTTCCAGAACAGTGACAGTATTGACCTTACATATTATCCAAATAGAAATTTTAATGAAACAAGTATAACACTGAGTACAGCCATAATAGATATGCAAATATTGGTCTTTTCTTAAAGGTCTCCCTATCTGGTCACATGGATTTTTCTTTCCTATGTGGGGGTGAAGGCAGAGAGCATTTATTAGAAGCAGAGAAGGGAAGGGTGGCTGCACAGCCATGGAGAATCAGGCCATCAATTAGATTTTCATTCTCATTTCATGAGAATTCTCCTTTGAACAATGATCACAGGAGAGCTGTTAAATTTGCTCCCTTCTTAATTTCTTCCTGCTTTGTGACAGCATCCACCTTTGCTTTGCAGGCAAAAATCCTGTGCACGTTGTATTTTAATTGTGCTCAGCTAAACAAGGTAGAAGTGTAAGGAACAATCCACATGGATGCTGGCTCATCCAATGTAGAAAAGCCAATTAAAAAAATTAACAAATTAACAAAAGAAACTCATCTTGGTGTCTTCCAAGGTTTCCAGCCCCAGCAGCCCCAAAGTGCATTTTGCTTACTTTAATGCTCAAAGACACTGGAAAGTGAACAGAAGGAGGGAACTTGGCCTGGATTCATGCATAAGAGTACAAAGGTTGGAAAATAGAAGGTTTGAAAAGCAATCAGAGTCACCAGCTGAGAGAAGTTTAAAATAACAGCCTAAAATCAAGAGCTTCAAAATAAAAGTCAAATAAAAAAGATCCACTGAAAATAGCTACAAAAAAATACATGTTCCAAAATCAGATTTTCTGTGATTTCTGACTTGAGGTGAACTCAAATTACCTAGCTACTACATCTACCTAATATTTCACTGGACAATATTAACACAAGCCAGATGGTCAAAGGTATTTCGGCACCTAAAGGTACAAAGAGCTGCCCCAGGGATTTGTCTCTTCCCAGACATCCAGTCCCCACTAACACCATTTCCATGCACTGTTCTGACACCACAGGGAGCACCTGCATCACTTGGCACCTCTTAAAATCAGCTGTCTTCCCCAGCTTTCACTTTCCACAAAAAAAAAAAAATACCTTCCCTGGTGGAACCTGTGAAGGATAAGATGCTCTTGAAAACTTGTCTTTTAGCTCCCTGCGTTCTCCTGAAAACCATCTTCCCTCAGTCATGCAAGTGGGGCACTTAAAATCTTTCTCTTCAAAAGATGGGTGTAGTAAAAACTCTGTTCCTACACATTTGTATGTAGCAGGTGCAGGGAGTGAATCAGAGCAGTGACATTATCTGGTATCGAAATTAAAATTGTCATTTGCAAATGATCCTCAGAGTGCAGATCTGCACACTTTATAACTGCTGTGGAACGATGCTTGAGTTTACATGGGATTCCATAGGAAGGATGACTCCCTCATAGGATGAGCTCTTAAAACTTCTAAGAGCTTGTCTGGAATTCAGCAAAAGACAAATAAATCAGGGTAAGCCCCGTGCCTGGGAGCAAGCTGTGGTTGGGTCCCAGGAGCCCTGTCTCCCCCATTCCTTTCCCAGTTTCCAGGACTGTTGCCTGTGCTGCTCCTGTAGGAGCAGGAGGATCCAAAGGGGGCTGGCCCTGGCACTGCCCTCAGGCAGCAGAGCTGAGAGCCACCCCAGGAGTGGAGATGCCTTATTCTGTCTTCTCCTGGGTTTTGTTCACTCCCTCTCTGCCCTCCTCCCTTCAGGTCTGTTTGGCTCGAGCACAGGTTTCCTGGGATGCCCCAGCCTAGACACCGATCCATGAATTCCAACTCCTACCAAACCCACACCATAAATCCAATCAGTGGTAACTACAACACTGCCTTTCCCCCAAATTCACTTCCAAATGCTCATGCTCCCTCCATCACCAAACTCCTCTGGTGACTCTTCAGAGTCCTTCCCCCTCTTTGGACATCTCCAGATGGGTTCCTTTCTGGGCTCCTTTCTCTTTCCTGTGTCTCATGGCTCCCCCGTGCTGTTCCATGTCCCCTCTGTGCTGACTCACAAATCTGCCTTCCCAAGCTTACCCCACACACATAAATCTCTGCACATCATCCAGCCTAGCCCCCCTGCCAGCTCAAGGGCAACTTGGACAAAACTGAGCACTTTATTTCTTACTTTATTTCTTATATCCTCCACCCTCCCCCTTCCTGCTTTTCTCCATTATTTTCTTAATTTCTCCTCCCTCCCTGCTCCCTCCCTTTCTCCCAGGGCAGCACTACCTTTTATTCTTTTGCCACTTCTCACACACAAGCTAAAAAGATTTAGTGAACTCTCTTCTCCATAATATTTGACCCTTTATTTCAGTCAAACTCACCCAGCTGGGGCAGTCCTGGCACTCCTGCCTCATGTTAAACAGATTCCAGAGAACAATGTACCTTTGTCTGTCCAAAATAGGAAACCCACCAGAAAAGAAGTTTTGCTTTATGTTTGCAGTGGTGAGTTGGATGGAGTCATTTCCTATCTCAAATACTTTCCTGAAGTATGAGAGCCCGTGGTGTTTGGAAGAAAATGCAATGCTGGCAGGTGAGTTTTATTGGCAGAATTGCTCTTCATCCCTCCAAAATGAAGATGATCATGCACTGAGACTCTTCCAGCTGTAGAGCTGGTCAGTGTAATCCCATGTATACTTGAATTTGTGTTTCAAAAGAGTGGTTTGGTTATGACATTCTTGAATGGGAAAGGGAAAGGAAATATTTAGGGTGTACCTGAGTCAAAAGAAGGGCTCCAGAACCACTCGTGAAATGTCAGCATCAACAAGGACCACACTAGGCAGCCCCTCCAAGACCATGATGCAAGGTATGCAGAATGACATTTAGAGCAGGAAGAGACTGGGTGTCAAATATGTAGGATAAAAGGCAGATGACATAGCTCCTCCTATTTGGTCAATTAAACCTTTCATTTTCCTGGATACTTTTACAAGGCCTTGATCAGAAAATGTTTCGTTCCAAGGTCAGAGAGAATGTTTTGTATTGGATTAAGTGACTTCCTGATTTTCATTTCAGGGTGAAAAACATAAGATCTACTCCAGTTTGATCTACACTGAATTTATTTCCTCCAGATTTTGGTTCGGAAATTGAACAGCAAATCCTCAACCTTTAGGTGAAAGCTGACGTGTTTTGCTCCCACTCCTCACTAATAGCAGTTTCAGTTGGGCCTTTTCATCTCAGTGGTATAAAAAAGACTTTTTTTTCTCAGCTCTGTCTGGATCCCTTCCAACTGTGTTTCATTTTTCAGTCATTCTCTGAAAAATGAAAAAAGGATGCTCTGCAGAAAACCACTCTATAACCTCTTATTTGAGTCCCTTCCCGACACAGACAGTTCACTGGGCTCTCTGTGCTCCTTGTATTTCCCAGTAGGAGATGGCTTGGGATTTCACATTCTCCTCAAGTGCCCTATTAATTCCTTCTCCTTATTCAGGGCACTGAGCTGAGTCCAGTGCAAATTACCCTGATCTGCATCCTAGAAAAGAGGTTTGGCCATAAAGTGCCCTGAAGAGTTTTCCAAAATAAAGCAAGAGGGACAAAAAAAACAAACAAACAAACAAACAAAAAAAAAAACTCTTGCATTTGCTCAGGAATGAAAACCCAAAAATGTCACAGTTCTGCACACCCCTATAAGGCTGCAGGAATTGCAGACCTAGGAGGTTTCCCAGTGTTTTTAATGGCTTTCAAAACACCAAGACATTTTGTCCATATCTAGAGGAAATCCTGTGAACATTCCCATCTGTGATGCTGGGGCTGATGGGAATCCATTGCAGTGAAAGGCACGGTGTATAAAAATCAGCTGTTAATACAAACAGGTTTTAGCCCTTTTGGACTCTTGAAAAAAAACTACCACCTTCTCCAGAATCATCAGCAAAGGGAGAAGCCACGATTCCCACAAAAGAGAAAGAATTCCTCATGGCCAGGGCAGGAGCAGAGCTGACAGCAGGAACACAAAGCGAGCTGGGTGTTCCCCAGCATAGCTACACTCATCCCCAGATCGTGCACGGGTCACAAAGCAGAAATGAAGATGTTTTGCACAGACAGGTGCAGGCACTGCTGTGATTAATCAAACCATAATTAGGGACCTGTCGGCAGGCACTAAATATATGTTCTAGGGCTTCAACCCTCTTAGATATCTCAGTCTGGAAAATTTGCCAGGCAGGAAATTTATAAAAACAGCGAGTCTTTGGATGATGAATGCATACAAGAAAGGAAACTTTCACCAGACTATGATAATGACAACTCTCTCTATTGCTTCCCATCTATAATTTTTTCTATTTCTCTGAGTTTATTCAAGAATTTGAGTATCAATTGATGGCATGGTTTAACAGATAAATCCTACTCTCTCTTCAGTAACACAGACTCATTTTCAGCACCTACAGAGGAGTGCTGGTTTTACTGTTTTACCCCGAACCACCTGTGAGTCTGTGGAGCACCAGATACACTCCAAGAACAAAACAAAATGTCTCCTCCTACATTGCCCTCACCTGCCACAGGTGTTTGCACCCAGGTAAAGGTAAAATAGCTCAAGTTGACAGTGGGCAGAGGGTAAAAGTTCAGTGGCATTTTGTAATCTACACGTGAATTAGTGCAAAGTCAAGGCTTGAGGTATTGTACTTATTTCTATGGAAATGTAATATGGGACCTCCCTTCACAGAGCACTGCATCACCCTGGGGCTGAACTGCTCAGAACCCCACTGAGGAAACCCCAGGGTTTGGAGGAAGAAAGGCAAGTAAATCTTGCTCAGACTCAAGAAGTACCATAAGACAGGACCAGGGGAAGCTCCCCAAATGAAAGAAGGTGATCTGAGGAGTCTCAGCCAGCTAATGCTGCCATATTCAACATACAACAGTTGAGGGCTGATGTCACTGGTTTACAGCCAACCCACTCACAGATTTTACGTTTTCCCATGGATATTGTCCTTGCTCTAATCAATAAAACACATTTCTGTCTCTATACGAAGCAGCTCCTTCACATTATAAGACAATTCCTGTGGGCTGCTCTGAACTACAGACACATCTCAGTCACAGCAGCTCATGTGTGTTAATAGCACAAAGGTGCAAGATGAGAAAGTCAGTGCTTAACAAAGTGTCCAACCATTCAGCTTCTCAGGGGGTTGCAGCAGGTGCTGGATTTACAGCATTTTATTTTCTGGATACTGGTTAAAATATTTTAAGGAAGACAGTGTGTTGGGTGCCTGGTTGAGCTCAGCGTTATTAAACGTGAGGGGAAGTCATTTAATGTCTGTTTAATTGTAGCTGTCTTTGGCGAATAATATTGATGATTAATCAATTGACCAAAGGGGACAAGCTGAGAGGGGGAATTGGGCAGAATCAATGTGAAGGAGAGGGTGGGGAAGAAGATGGACTCTGAATCAATGGTGTTGCTACTTGCTCAGTTAGGCTGGAGATTGGGATGTGCCCCCTGCACGAGCTCACGAGCAGTGCAAAGGGGCTGCTTCACAACAAAGACATTTCACTGCTTTTTATTTATATTGATTTCCCGGTGAAGTGTGTCTTGGCATTAGGGATTCCCACTGAGCAAGGAAGAAAGATCAGCTTCTTTCCTCAGAGGGTCAAGAAATCCTGAGTGATGAATCTTGTCTTCTCAGAAAAAGAGACAGAGGTTTGGCTGCACATTGCCTGCTAGATAGAAAGAACTGAAAGTGTGTCACAGAAAGGGAAGAAAATACAAAAGTATCTGAAACTGAAAAGCTGTGATTAGGAAGGGCAATGTGTAAAAAAATTTTTAGCAAAATACAGATAGATGAAGTCAGTGCTGTCAAGGGATTATTATCTGAGAGAGTCAAATTTGATTTTTTATTTGTTCAGGGCCACTGTACGTCAGGCAGGGGCTTCAGACACCAAAACATCATAGGCATGAGAGCTTTCTTCTCAGCCTGCTCCCAGCTGAGCAGCAGACACTGAGCAGAGCTGGAAGAAGTGCTGGCCTCTGCTGGAAGGAGTTTCCGTGTCTCAGCTGGGTCGGGGTCCCCAGTCAGTGCCTGAGATCCTGTACCTGCTGCCAAAGCAGGAGAGAAGGGTGCTCCACTGGGCTGCCCTGCAATTCTGGGCAGAAACTCTGATGCACTAGATGGCTGTGGATTTGTTTCAAGACCTTCCCCCCTTTCTTAGTGATGGAGAAATTGGATTAAATACAGAATTAATGGTAAAGCTAAGACTAGCCCGAGCATCCAAGCTCCTATGAAGTACCCAAGCAGCCAACCCCTGCAGCACCAGATTGGAAAGAGCCTCAGTAATTCTGATAAATCATTCAGATAATGTTACAAATGAAGACATTGTTAATGTTGAACTCTCCCTGGCTGCTTTCCTGTACTTGCTGTAAACCTTGTCTGGTTGAAAGGACAAAATGTGTTACCCTGCAGACAAAACAGGCCTGTGAGTAACTCTGCTTCCCCGAGGAGCTCATGAGAATAAACAGAATGGGAATGGGATTTTTCCCAGACTCTCTTGCCAGGTGATTTTCAACCTGTGGATAATCCTGAGGTCTCACATGTAACTTAAATCTTGCAAAGTTTGTGCTCATGCCCCATGGAATATCTCCCATGTGGTAATAGATCCTAAACTTCTCCCTTTCAAGCTGCTCCTGAATGTCATTCCACAGCCACCTATCCTACACACCAGAACAAATGAATATGGATATTTCTCTCCCTTTTTTGTTTCCCATCTGCATGAAACATATGCCATGTGCAGTGATTCCAAAGGATCAGAAGAGGGTCTATAGTCCACATGCTAAAATTCGTAATAAAATATGCATGACAAAACCTTGCAGAGGAAATCACATTTCAGCCCAGGAAAAGAGCCCTCCTTTTTAATGAGGGTTTAATTAATGTCAGATGGGCTCAGTTGGTAACATTCTTGCCTCTGGTGTAGAAGGTCATGGTTTGGAGCCCTACATTAGGCCCTGGGCTCATAACCAATGCTGACACTGCAATGTTCTTCTGCTACACTGTTAGAGGTTTTGACCTTCAAATGAGGTGTTTAAACTGAGATTCCTCCTGCTACTCTCTGGTGGTTCTTCCAGCTGGAAGCTAAAGATGTCCTGGCACTTTTTAAGCAGCCCAGGGAATAGCCCTTGCATCCTAACTCACCCTTGCTTAATAAAGTAGGTTATTATATACAAAGCTGCAGCTCTCAGCCATTACTGACAGTTGACAGCCCCCACTAATGAGCCTGTTGTGTTTATTTATGTGCTGACTCCACTCAGCACCCAGGGAAAGCTCACTGCTTTGTCACAAAACAGTGAAGGACTTTTGCTCCATGCTTGAAGAGGAGAAAATATAGAGAAGACATTAAAATAACAGTAAAAGGCATGATTTCCAAAATAAGAATGCCCCGTGTGTTTTCCAAGAAAAATGGTACCACTTAGAAAAGTTGAATATTTTTGGCAAGGAGAGACAGAGGAGATAAGGGGGGAAAAAAGGTGAGGCTCAGGAAGCAGGTAACAGCTGTTTTGAAATTTCTTGCCAAGTTACATTAAAACCAAGGCTGACCTTCAGCAGAAGTAGGGTTAAAAACCTCAGGAAATTTATTCATGAAACAGCAGTTAGATTGGTGTCAATCTCTGTGATCCTGCTAATCAGCTGTCATCACAAAAGACATCCTACGAGCCCATGTGGAAATTAAGATCTTTATGATCTGTCCATTCCGACCCTCACACATGATTTACAGCTGAATACCAGAACTGCACTTCCAGCTTTGCCAATCTTCCTCACCCCTGCCCTCCACCCCTCCTCCCACCACAAAGAATGTTCTGATTTCACTTCCAATGTGACTCTCTTACCTCAAGCAAGTCTACTATGCAAAGTATTACACCAGAGAGAGAGAAAAAGCAAGAGCAAAGCCCAGAACTTCATCTTGGTGTTCCCCTGAAAACATTTGCTAAAACTTAAAAAAAAATATTAGACATCAAAGCTACTGATTATTGAAACCAAATAGAGGTTTCCTAACATGAACCTCACTGTTTGTGGTACCCTGGTGCCCCTGAAGAGCAGGCACAGAGTGCTGCAGGACACATAATCTTACCAAAACACCTTTCAGCAAGAGCAAATCTTTCCTATTTACTCCAGCCTGGCTTGGGAGGAAAGCAAAATGGGTTACAAGATCAGCTCGTGTACACTGTGCCTCCCACAAAACAGCTTGTTGGGAATAATCGAATATAGTGCAACAAGCCAAAGCTTTGATTATCTAGAATCTGGTTTATGTCTGGGTAAATAAAATACAATCAATCCACATACAGAAATTTAATTGGATTTATTTCTAAGACATTCTGCCTCCTGCCTTTTGTTCACTCTGCTGGGCTACTGCCACTTGAGCAGAGAGAAATTGAAATGATGCCATCTACCTTTATGGAATTACATCTAAGATATTTACAGAGGCTCATGCCATGGAGATGGACTTCTTTATATTTGTCAGTAAATCATTCCTGGTCTTCAGGTAACAATTTTAATGTTTCAAAGGCCTGAAAGTAACTTACGACTCTGAAAATCAGAGAAATTTGAAAAGAATATATATTCTTAAAGCAGGTAAGCTATAATCCCAACATCCCAGCCGAGCTCCCTGCCAGCCTCCCATGGGGATTCAGCCCCAAAGCCTTTGTCTGGCTGTGTTATTCAGGACTCAGAGCAGGGATCATATTCTAATGCTGACAAGCATCTGTAAAATTCTAGGTATCGTTGGTCATGGTGCAGAAAAACCACTGCTCCCAGTTGTATCTCCTGTGATTTTATACACAATGTAGCGTTGTATCAGCTTCTAAAAAGGCACAAGATTCAAACACGGAACTTTGCTGCATGAACAAGGAGCTTAAATGTCCAATTAGAGAAGAAGAATTCATCCTTGACTACTGAAGCTCCATGGGTGGAGTGCAAACGGCTGTCAGAGAAACTGAAAAGCAGCTTCCTGGAGCCACAGTGCCCCTCTGAGCAAGGCACCGACCCAACAGCCTGGGGCAGGATTTGGCCCCTGCTGATGAACTGCGGGCTGGCCAGCTGGCAAGGCCACCCCAGGGGGATGCAGCTCACCTCGTATTTTAGAGCAGCAAGTCTAAATGAGCTGCCAAGGCTATTTAGTGAAGAGAGAGTAGGGGCCTCCCCAAAGCTCTTCAGAGTCTTAAAATGAGTGGGGTGAATTGTTCTATGCAGCTGCCTGTTGCCATCCGCCACCTCCCAAGGGAATCCCCAAAGGTGGCAGAAAACATTAATGACAAGCCTGAAGACAGCACATCCTTTCTCCCATGCTAAAGAGAGGCTTGGCCAGGTTGGATGGGGCTTGGAGCAACCTGACTTAGTGGAAAATGTCCCTGCCCATGGCAGGGGGGTGGAACTGGGTTATCTTTATTTCCCTGCCAACTCAAACCATTCCATTATAAGGCAGGAAATTTTGGGTAGGAAAAAGTTGCCTTTTCCTTAAGCTCTTTCCTGCAGAATGAATTTAGTACAGAAATGAAAATGCAGCACAGGAAACTCCAGGATTCTCAGCTTTGGACACCTGCCCCTTTCAGCAGTGCCTCTCAGACTGATGGAATCACTGGGGGCTCACAGATCTACTTTCATTCTCACAATGAAGTCTCTTTTAAGCAATGGCACATCCTGCTAAACTCCAGCCAGGCTTTCCCATGGCTTTTTTTTTTCCTTTAGACACGGTAACTACAGCAACAGGAACCCAAACAAGCCTGTTCCCTGCATGACGTGGCTTTGTTGGGTGTTTCTTACAGCTGGAATTCAGCAGTGATCAAATGCCCAGGTGCAGCTCTGCCCAGGAGCTCTGACACACACCCAGCAGGACAAAGCCAAGCTGCAAGGTCACCTGGAGAGATCAGAGCACTGGGGGCTGGAGGCAGCACAGACACATTCCAGAGCACTGCCAGCCCCACAGAGCACAGGGAGGAAATCAATGGCTGTGGCACTAAATGAAGATTAGAAACAGGAGTTTTGTCATCAAAGTGTGTGACATTAATCCTTTCTAGTGTGCTTTTACTGCGGCGTGCCCTGGTTCCAACGAGAGTGGCTGCTGTGCTTGAGAGAAGGGGGAGTGCAAGGGGCCATTTCTTTGGTGAAAATGTCTAAGGGGTTCAAGGCCCCCTGCCTTGGTGGCTTTTTCTGAAGGCCACTGTCCTCGTCCTGCTGTCATGTTCACTGGCACTGCCTCGTGTTCCTCTCCTGGGAGATTTTTATACAGGTATTGATTGAGCAGGCTGAGAGCAGCAAACTGCTTTTATAGTGTGGCTCACAAGCATGACAGTGAAATCTTCTTAATTCTTGAGCATCACTTCTGTCAGTGCATTTTAAAGCTAAGTTACAAGATTTGATCAGCAAAGTGTGTTTAACATCCAAACACTAAAATAAAAACAGATTCTAAAGCATTTAGAATAAACAGATAATTATTACTCAACAATTCTCTAACAAACCTACAGGGCCTTTTGCTTGGAAATTCTCCTTAAAAGGAAGCTCTGCAGCTGAGCTGTTCTTCCCAGGCTGTGGGAACAGGCTGAAGAGATTCCTCTCTGGAAGACGTAGTCACCTCTAGGTAGAATATGGGGCAAATACATCTTTCTTTGGAATTTGCCACACTCTCAAACCAGGCCTGGAGTGTGGTGTCAGAAGAGACATACAACATTTCAAAAGATTGAGTCAAATGATCATGTTTTTAAGCTCTTTTTTAGAAATCTAAATCCTGAGGGTAAAAAAGGGCTGCAGAACAGGGCACCTGATGGACTACAGAACACCCTTGAACACTTCCAGTCCTTCCCAAAGTACAGATAAAGATATATCTGTGTCTGACACTGCTATTGCATAAAAACTGCCCAAATCTCAGAGCACCCAACCCCACACCTTCAGCTTGATGCCTCCCTGCAGATTCCACAACACAGGAGCATGAACCCACTCATTAAGCACAAGCACTACCCAGCCTCAATCTAATGCAGCAAATAATACCAAATTGGTCATAACTGACACATAAACCTCCTGTTATGCTGGGACTAATCTATTCTGTATTCATACTTGGAGCTAATAAAAATAATTTCCACTGATAAATAACTCCTCCCAAGTTCACTCCAGTGAGAAGAACAGGTGTAGCTCATGTCCCCATTACCTAAATTGTCCTGGAGATGAGATTCCATTGGCCATAAATACTTTATGCTGCATCCTTTACTTCTGTATTATTAATTTTCTAGCAAAACGTGAGGCGAGTAATTGCACATGGGAAAAGACAGGAGACAGATATTAGCTGGGATTTTTTAACTTTTCCAGTCAGCCTTCAGGGTTTTCTGGAAAGCAGGAAAGACTGCTGCTACTGAGAGAAAGTGGCAACATCTCCAAAAAGCATGCAGGAAAGTTGGGAAATACTTCAAGGATTTTTTAGTTTTGCCAATCCAGATAACAGCAGAAAGTCAAGACGTGAATTATAAAAGAGAATAAACTCCCTCAGCCCTGGGACACATTTCTTCTAGATTTTAAATATTCGTGCTTCAATAAAAACTCCAAATGGAGTCATCATTTCATACTAAAAGAACCTAAAATTATTCATTTTGAAAAGTACATAACAGTTTTGTGTTTATCCTCAAAACTTTACCCTAAACCCTACTATGCTCTGGTGAACTCAAAAACTGTCCATCACACTAAATTGTTGTCAAATTGTGAAATTATTTAGTGTGATCTGTTGATTCAAATCCTTCCTTTAAGGACACCTAAACTCAACAATTTTAATTTCCTGCTCTATTCTTCCTCAAGTAATTTAACACTAATAATCTAAAGAATTTTAGGCAGCTCAGAGTGGAACAGAACTTCCTGGTGAACACACCCCTAGGCAGGAAAGTGATCCACTTTTCCAGGAGAAAGTTCTTAATTTAAAATTAATTTTTCCTGACAAAAAGCACATTAGACATAGCTCAAAGAACTCTGAAGTTGTCTAGATTGGATTTTATCAGACTATCAGGACCTAAATAGATTTCCTGAAAATAAAGTAAACTAAAATAAACCCCAATGTTTCCTAACAACAGAACCTTCAGTGAGGCTCAGAAGATGTATTAAAGTTGAGACCTTACAAAGCATTCTCAAATCTCTCCTTCCACTCCTCTGGAAAAACTGTAAAGAGCCTCCCCTCTTCTCAGCAGTGTCACAGAGTCCACCCTTGTCACAGTCCACAAATCTGCACATCTCAGCTGGGCAGGCTTTGGAAGCAGACAGGAAATAAAAGGATAATAAAACCAACGAGAGAATAAAGGGACTCCAGGATCCTGCTCCAGTCCTGCTGAAATTTGCTCTGTTTGAGCTAAAGGTGCAGGTCCTGTAAGATCTTTTCAGAATAACTGACAAGAACAAAGCCCACAATTATTAACCTTTCCACTTGTTCCCATAGTTTATTGTGACAAGACAATGCAATAAGCTTGAAGGTAATCAAAAAGCAATTTTGTAGTAGTGAGCTTAAAATGACAAACCTTTCCTTTTCTAAATAAATCACCATTATTCCCACATGGTCCATACTTGACAAGTTTGTTTCCTTAGTAACAGAGTACTTAAACAGGGTTTGTGTGCAAAGATTATACCTTTAGTCACAAAACTGAAGGAGGAGACAATAGGACAAAAATTGGTCCACCCAGCTGAGTGTGTGATTCCAATGTTTATAAGACACAACCCCAGGCTGTGCAGAAGCCCAGGGATGCCTCTTCCCTCTGTGCATTTTTTGGACTTTCTGGAGTGTGTGGGCTCAGAGGGGTTTTCAACCTCCAGTGCCTGAACTGAATGTAACACTCCCTGATGTTTGTTCAATAGCTCACCTAATGTTGAGGTCAGCTGTCTTATAAATTATTGAGCACATTAACGGTGTTAGGACTACAATATAAATAAAGGGTATGTGCCAGGCAGAGGAGACATCCAGGGTGTCTGGCTCAAAGACAAAAGAGGGAACAGACAGAAAAAAAGACTAATGCACCCTGGATATGTTTGAGAGCTTTCTGTTTGCTTTCATCAGTAATTAAATGACTGATTGCTTTGTAATAGCAAATGTGTTTGACTGGGTACACAAAACCTGATGTCATGTACTGAGCTCAGTCCAGTGCTGGAGAAAATCCTTCTGCCCACTCTGTTTGTCAGTGCCTAATTCCTAACTTTTTGCCATGAAAAGTGGTGAAATCAAATGAACACTATTGTGGCCAGGCCTCAGAATGATTGAGCTTGCTCTGTAATTAAAGGAGGACACCTTTCCTAGCCACAAGTTAAGTCACTACAAAACAGATTGATTTTAAGTCTTTCAGCAATTTTTAGTACCTTTTCCCCATTGTCAGCTGATGGGTTTCAGATTCTCCTTGATGAGCCCTAAAAGTCTCTACAGAGCCAGCATGTTGATAACCCTAAATCAGACAACATGGGGTCTGTCACTGCTACAGTCAGCCAATGAAACCATCGACCAAAAACCGCCTGCACATCCAAAATACAATCCAAAAAAACCTCCTCACCCAGCCATTTCAGCAGCTGGCCCAAAGAGCCAGGCCACAGCAGTTTGCTAAGTGCCAAGTAACTCGATAAGAAAAGAAGAAGAAAGGGAATATTTCTGTTTCCTGCATCAACACCAACACTTGAAAGGCAGTGTTGCCAACCAAGTAGCAAAGATATTTTCTTTCTTCTGAGGATTGTCTGCAATTTCAGATAAAGTTGGTGAGATTGTAATGATGATGAATTTTCTCTACTGCTTATAAGTAAATTTTCTCAGCATATGTAGATGGGTATGTACAAATAAATATTAAGCTTTAATTTATACCAAAGTAAGGCAGTAGATATTCTCAGAGACACAGCTAATTTTAGGCCTCATTCAAAAGCAACAGACTCCAGCACTCATTATGGCTTGAACTGATGTTCATCCACACTTGGAAATGAGCAGGAGGAACAGAATTCCCCCACTTTCTTACCCTTCCCAGCAGCTGTACAGCTTACAGGCTTGAACAGGTTCCTCAGGACTGTAGAATGTGCTGCCACTCTCAGAAATATTGGAAATGCTGCTGGCCAAGAGGCAATCAGATGGGTTGAAGGTCACCTGATGGTTACTCTTGAGGGCTCCGCCCTTCATTGAAATCACCTGAAGTGTAGAGATAAGGATTTAGGCAATTCACATCAGGAATTTTCCCTCAAGGGGCAAGAAAACAACCAAGAGTCCATTGTAGGAATGTTAGTGTGACAATCAAAAACTTCAGTGTTTTATTTTTTTTCCCATCTTTCTCCTGCCTCGTGAGCACCCTTCTCCTTCTTGGATTATTCAGTGTAAACAACAATCAGTACTGAGTACAGGATCAAAATCAATCCAGAGTTTTGCTAGTTAAACAAATCACCCCTGTTCATGGGGAATAATGAGCCCAATTCCTTTAACTCTGGAAATTAGGCTACCTTTTTTTTTTTTTTTTTAAATTTACTATAACCTGAAACTTGCTAAAACTAAATTACAGGCTTAATAATATATTTGCCCAAATATTCTTGGATGAAATATCAGTTTGGAAGAGGTGCCAGATTAGGTTCCTCAGAAAACATGTTGCAGAGTAATTTACAAAATATTAAAATGTCAGCTTCTCTCCGATCATCCCTCTGAAATACTAGAAAGGATTTGCTCAGTAATTCTATAGCTTTATTTCTTTTTTTCTCTTCCCACATTATGTTCTTTTGTAATTGTCTGCTGTTGCAAGAGAGGAGGAAAATGATCCATTTTTAAATGTTTTGGTGAGTGTTTTGTCTTTGCCCTTTCTGATCAGGAGTGAAACTTTCCCTCCAAGTACAATTTCCATCTTCTCAAACCACCTACTGAGATTAAATTCCATTGTTCTACACACTCAGAAAGAGCCCAACAAAATCCAAAATGGTTGCACAGTTTTTAAGATATAAAATTTTGATATTCCATCTGTGATAAGACAAGATTTGGAAAGACTTTCAGCAAGAAAGCAGCATTCTGCATTACAGGGCTGAAATTGATAGATCTATTTGCAAAAACAAAATTGCTGTTTGCACAAACTTCAAGCACTGCAGTGCAGATTTATGCATTTCCTACTGGTAAATTGCATTGGCAATAATCAGATGAAAAAAACAGAGGCTGCAAGAATGACATTTCCTTCTGTACTTAAGAAATCAAGTGTGCAAAGCATTTCCCTAATATTTGTAAAAGATGGTTTTAATCCCAACTATGATAGCCAAAGGTACCCTCCAACTACATATTTAACCTGTGGTTTAGAATGCTTTTTCATTAGCCTTGGATTACTTAGTTATATTATTTTATGGAACAGGTAAAACGGAATCTTGCTGCCAAGCAAAGACTCCAGGTTACCATTTCTCACTTGTTCCACAGCTGTCCTGTGTGATCTTTGGTAGATTACTTCCCTTATCTTTAAACATCAATGTTTACACCAAAAAACTGTACAGAATATTCAGTCCAGTAAGGGGAATCTTTAATCAGGGAAAGGATAACCCAAATGCAGCTGGTCATCAGGAAGCCTCTGATAGGATTTAACCTCTGATATGGAAATCCTGACACAATTGAGAAAATGATCAACTATGAAAACATGAATCTCTGAATCCCTGACCCTTTGACTACAAACTATTGATGCCAGTAACAGTGTCAGGAGAGATCTCTCATGCAAATATTTCTGACCAATATAACTGACCAGGGCAGGGCTAGGATGGATATTAGGAAGCAATTCTTGGCTGTGAGGGTGGTGGGCACAGGTTGCCCAGGGAAGCTGTGGCTGCCCCATCCCTGGAAGTGTCCAAGGCCAGGGTGGACAGGGCTTGGAGCAGTCTGGGATAGTGGAAGGTGCTGAAAAGTACTCGCATAGAAGGAAGAGTCATCATTTGTGTTTGGGCCTTTGAACACTCAGTGCCAATGAGGAACTTCAGCATCCCATGGGGGGGTTTGTAGCCCCCTGTGAGAAATAAACTGCTTATGGCAGGCATCACTCAAGCACCCAACTACTAAGGGACATTCCCTTTGCCTGCTGGCCAGAGAGAGGATAATCACTTGCAGCCTGAGTGCTCTGCTTCACCTCTTGTAAGACCAAAGTCAAAATCCTCTATTTAGTCCCAGAGACATCTGAGATCTGCAAAGTTGTGTTTTAATCTCAGCCATCATAACTGTACTTCACAGGAACGAAGGTGTGCAAGAGGAACTGAAGTTTATAGACAGATCAGGGCCACCAGGTTATTAATTACCTCCTGTCTGTGAGTCTCTTTGAAATGCAATGTGTAAGCTGTAAGATTTATTAATAAATTCCCAGTTACCTCGCTGATGTGCAGTTCAAATGGTTAGAATAAACTGTTACTCTGCTTATTATTCAAATCACTAGGATAAACTGTAAAACCCTGGAATAGCATTACTGAGTGGCTGGCTGGAATCTGATGTGTTTTACAACTTGAAGTCCTGATAATCTCTTCTAAATGCAGCTGATAAGGTGGTGTCCATCTGAACCTGCAGGTACCTTGAGACAGCAGTTCTGAGAGACGTGAGCGTCCTCAGCTTCAAACTGGTTCCTTGGCAGGTTCATCGAGAGGACCGGCACACACACGGAGCACAGTGACATCAGCACTGCCAAAGGGACAATTTTCAGCCACTGGGGCAATTCCTGGCTCTCCCTGAGGCTCAGAGAGCCCAAACCAGAGGAGGATGCTGCAACCCTACCTCTATTAGGGAGTACTGGAGCAGGGAAGAATCAAACAGATGCACAAGGGCTGAATTGCTGCAGAGATCTCCAGGCTGTAGAGTCCCTGAAACCCTGAAATGCTTCACTAATCACTTCAGACCCAACTGCTTTCAGCGAGCTCTTCAGCCTCCTGTGCCAGCATTTCTTACGCAGATATACAATTTTAGATTAATTTCTTGATTAGAAGCTCATAGTTATCCAAGTCCTTTGCTCATCAGTAGTGTGACATTCACAATCTGCCAACACACCACTCTGGGAGATTAAGTAGAATAGATTTTAAATAGTATGTTATTGACATTTCAATTATTTGAGTTTCAGTAGAAAGTGACCAGATGAGGTTTAGATTGCATGATTCGTCTCACAGAAAAGTTCTGCTAGAAAGGAGCAGATGAAAAAAAAAGGGCAAGAGGTAGCTCAGGTACTTATAGATCATGGCTGAGGGGAAGAGGGAGACAAGTTGGAGAGATTCACTGAGGGGATAGATCCACTAGGGATTATAGAAATGCTTTTCCTGAATACCTCAGTAAGACAAAATACCTCAAAGAAGCAGCATGAAGTGAAAGAGCATTAGCAGCAAGAATAAAATAAAAGGGCATTATTAGCCCCAAAATTACTGGTATAAATCAGCCACCAGCAAAATGAGGACATTTGGTTCTGCTCTTCATGAGAAGACCAAGATTCTGGAATAACTGCAGTGGAGGGAAGACAACCTGTTTGTGAATGGGATTACAGCTCCTGCTTGTCAAAGGCAGCAACAGGTAGGGCTCAGGAACTCAGGGAGTCTTTCCTAGTCCCTTTTGCTCGAGTACTACATGAAAACAAATCATCTTATTACTGTAGTAATATATTTCATCTACTTGACAACCTTTCCATTTCCAAATAAGCAGAGACATGCTGAACCTCTTGATGACAACTGCAGGGTGGGAAGAAGCATGGGAGCTGGGAAAAGTTGGGAAGTATTTGGGGGTTTTGTAGTAATAGTTATAATAATAATAATTAAGACTGTCACTGGTAAGCACATGATGGCCAAGATGTTCAGCCATTAATGTCTTCATGCAGACATCTAATTCTAAATCCAACCAAATATGAGCAGGAAATTCTTTTTCTTTTTTTTTAGCTGAGCATCTCTGGTTTCTCTGGGACTGATCAAAACAATCCCAACGATCATCCCATTTCTGAATCACTGCAAAATCAGTTGTCTTTTCAGGAAAACACTTCAGCACATGCTTAAGTGCTGATGTAAATTGGGACATTATTTGGGAAATTAAGCAGTGTTTGGTCCCTAATTTAAATACACAAGTTAAAACACTTTGGCGTAAATTGTACATTTCTGCAAAGACACTCTTGCTCACACAAACAACAAATCAGGCATTTTTCTTATGCTGTAAAACCTCTTGCCAAAGTGTGAAGATGAGGATATTCTTTTCAATTTTTAGAGAATATCTGAAGCATATTTACTGCCAGGCTAGGAAGAACTGTCTGGCAAGAAAAAGGGAAAGATTTTCCAAATTTCATTCCTGGGGAAAAGGTTTATCATGCTACCTGAAGCTATGAAAAGAAAACAGTAAATATAATGCAGCATTAACACCCATCAGGCAGCATGTTTATAGGCAATTGTCTGCTTCACACACCTTGAGTTGTATAATGAGACACAGTGAGTTTTACTACCTCTGAAGTAGAGCAATCATCCTCAAATGAGCTGCCTGGAAAGTATTATTGCTGTTATGAAATGGAATTTATATGTAAAAATAACAAAACAGATTCAAGTGTTAGGTAGGTTCTTGTTGACACGACTGAAAACAATGAAGGCAACCAAAAATAGCCTGTGATTTATCACAAAGGAGAGTGAGATCAGAGAAACTGCTTTTCACTCATCTACAGACCCTGAAACATTTATTTTCTTTATCTTGAACCTTCATTTATCCATCACCCTTAGGGCACCATGAAGTTTCCATTAGTAGCTAATTGCAAACTTGTCCCTACCTCAAAAATAGTAAATTTCTCTTTAGTCTTAACTCAAACTGAATTTTTAGGAGCCTTAAAACAGGCTCACAAAGCAGCCAGTGAAATCATTTGCAGTGTGAGAGGCTCAGTCTCCAAGAGGTGCAGAAAGGTCCCCCCACATCCCCCTCCTGTAGAGCCTGGAGCAGGTCATGGACAGAAGCTCAGCACAAACCCAAAACTGGCAGCAGCACAGGCATGGATATAAGACAGATTTTGGCATTTAGAGCTTTCTCCAGAAGAAGACTGAGATTCGGGGGTGAATAAATGAAGGGGGCTCAGGGTGTGATGAATCAGCAGCTCAGATGTTGAAACCACTCTTCCCCTTCCCCGTTCACCCTGGTGCTTCTCTCCTGTTGCTCTCCTGTGACACACAGCTCAGACACAGACAACCATAAAACGTTTAAGTACTCATTATTCGGGGTGTAAAGATGGGAAAGTATTTTCCTACAAAATCTTCCCTTTGTAAGTGCAAAGAAATAAAATCTGGGATTGGACTGTAGAACAGATGTCTGATTCCATCTCCTCTGTGGTGTGTGCACTTCAGAGAGAATAACTAAGAAGAGCATCTCTACATGGAGAGCAGCAGGCAAATAAATATGAAAAAATGTATAAGTGATGACATTTTGCCCCACATGTGGCACTCTGCACAATTACAGATTTTCTTTATAGGAACAGAAAAGGAACCTGAGTGTTCTGTGAGCTGGGCCAGCTGTCATATGATCTCATACATGCAGCCCAGAGGATTTGTTTTCCTAACCAAACTTGCAATCATCTGTCTTTTTAAATATAACTTCTGTGACACACAGAGGAAAATCAGAAAGCGATGCTGAAAGCTTTCTATGCTCTATTAATTTTATTATGTAAATCCACTCCCCAATTGATATTTTCATTCAAAACCAGCACAAGATCCGTCATTATTCCTGGATGTAAAGGGAAGCAAAACAAGTAGGATTCAAGCAAGTACTCTCATTTGAATTATTATTTTAATGCAGCACTATTGTCTGTAAGTAATTTTTAAAGCATGTTTGAACAGCAATTCAAGGCTACTTCTTCCCAGAGACTATTTAGCTTTGTCAATATTTATTAATATAACTTTTGTAAATAGGAAAGAAAGCAGAAATGTTTGACTTAAACCTAATAAGCAGATTGTGAGAAATGGACAACTTTGCTTTTTGAGTTATCTGTCTCCAGTCCTAACAAAGCAGCAACAAAGGGAAAGCAAAAGTCACAAAGATTGAAACCCCACGGAAACACATCCAAGGCATCTTCAATGTTTGAACACCAGATCTGCTGCCAGAGGTGAGCATTAAATATCTGGTTAAAAACTGCTTTTAAGGTAGTTAATGTAACACCCTCACCTAGTCTGTGGGTAGACAGGCAAGTGTATTTCCTTTAAACACCTCGTTCCTCACCACATTCCTTAGATACTTGCAGGAAGTGTTCCACACTGTCCTGGTCTATGATTGCACGTGGTCTAAAGGCCAAGCATGGAGTTTGACTTGGCTGTGGATATTGTTTCTCAACATCCACAGTTTCTCAAACCAACACAAAGAAGTTAATTGGAATTGCCAGGAAATCAAAGCAAACAGAAACTCCTTTCCCCTGCAGAAACATATTAGTTATGTTTTCTCCAAAATACTATCCAATTGTGATTCATAGTACAGAAGCACCAGCATTTTCAGGTACAGTTTTTGACCGAGCGTTCCAAATACAGAGCAGGAATTAATCTCCAAAGCAAAGAACTTCAAAGCAAGAAAAGACAGTAGCAGTGGGGGAAATCAAAGCAACACAAAGACAACGTGCTGTGCTCCAGCCAGGAGCAGACCCACACACCAGTTTTGTGTGCTGTTTGTGACAACCTGGGGAATCCAAGTACAGCTGGTGAATCCCATTTGACAGTTTGAAACCCTTACAGATTTACTGAAGCACAGTCTATCACGAGGGACAAGTTTCCCATGTGCTGAGGGAATTCAGCAGCACCTGGCAGTGGCCATGTCATGGATCTGTCTTGTAGGCTCCTTCAGGTACTGGAAGGCTGCAGTTGGGTCACTCTGAAACTTCTCTTCTTCGCTGCCATGTCCCCATTTGGCCCTGGCAACTCAACGCTATCATATTTTTCATGGTTCTGTTTTCAGCTAGTTTTGAATGGAGCTTCATTGCTTTTAGTAACAATTTGCTTATTCTTAAATGCTATGAGCATGTTTTGGGTGTCTGGATTTTATGGCTCAGTTATTTTCCTATGGAGCAACTACAATAGGTCCATGTTTTACCAAAGGAAAAAAGGCAAGTAAATTTTCCAATTATCAAGGCAATGTAGCACTCGTGTATATCATCAGGAAGCTGTTAACAAAAATGCTACATTTTCATTAGCTAAAAAGCTATTTATTCCTAATGGGTTGTTAAAGACTGAGGGCAAAATTCCACTTTCAGTTACACCAGCATAAATCTGTAATCCATCTGTTATGCCTCTGGATTTATATTGGTGTCAGGGAAAGAAGAATTTGCCCTGAATGTTCTAAATGTTTCTATTCAACAAAGTTATTATTCACCAGTAAGGACCAACCAATAACAATCAAAGGAACTTCTGCCCCCCACCATTAGATTGAATGGGTCAAAGTATTAAAGAGAAGCTGCAGTGGCCAAGATTTTGAGAATCTGTAAGAAGATCAACTTTCTGATGGTGTGAACATTGTATTCACAATATCTGTTGGGAAGTCTGTTGGCTCTAGGGAACACTTAAGCCAAGGGTATTTGGCCACCCAAGAGTTCCAGTTTGCATTTTTGACCTTTGCAGAGGGCTAAGAAGCCTTCGGTGCCTCAGTCTGACCTCGTGGCACCCAACCTAACAGGTCTGTTCTGTACAGAGTTTTGGAGGCAAAGATAAGTTTTGTTTGCTGCCCTGAATTGTTCAGTAGTTGTGTCAGAGTAACCAGCAAGTATCACATTCTTGTTTGCCCCAGTTTTTAAAAGCCAGCAGATTGTTGCTAATACATGTTTTTCTTTCTGTGATTGATTCATCTATTCATCTATTGATTCATCTATTCCTTTTATCTACTTTCATCTATGGAAGCATTTGCCATCAGTAAACAAATAATATAAATATAATTAGATACAAAAGGGAAGGGAGATGCCTTCCATTGTATGAATTATCACCCAGGAATACATTATAATAAGCATGAATAAAACAATATTTACTGTGAAAGAAGTAGAAGGATGCAGCTGTATAAACATTTCTCTGAAGTAGTAAAACCATGATTTCTCACTCTCCTTTTTTTTTACTTAGTTAACTCTATAATCCCAAAAGCCACTAAGCCCTGGAAAGCATAAATAAAAGTGGAGTCACAGAGGGCCAGCATTAATTCACATTACATGGCACAGCAAAATATTAATTTACAACGAAACACGGGGTTTAGCAACCAGTGGAGGAACTGTGCACCTGCTGCTGATGTGGGGTGTACATGGAAGGTGAAATAATCCCACTCTATGTCCTGGGTATCTGAGTTAGGGATAAGCAAGGAATTGAGCAATTCCTGGTTCTCATAGATAAATAACTTGTGTATTGTTTTGGACTCCCAGGAGAATTTACTTTCTAATTCAAAGAGGAAAAAAGCAGATTCAGTATTTTCTTATTAAGGAGAAAGATGTTTTTAAAGCCACAAGGCATGAAGCTCGAGCCTTTACTATCTCCAGGTTGTGATGAGTAAGAATGTCATGGAGAATTAGCAGATACTCTTTGGAAAGCATGAGGGAAAAGTCAGCCTTGAAAGACAGTCCATGAAAGTGTTACTGAGGACCTTATAAGAGAGCAAAAGTACTTTAAAATCAATATAAAATGTCAGTCATAACAAACAGATTTCAGAACTGCATTTGGGCCTGATGTGAAAAGTGAAGCCTGGAATCAAACCACCAAACTAATTGTAATTTAAGACTCAGAAGAAGATTTGACCCTGGGCCTCTCAAGTCAAAGACTAGTGCAGCAAATAATCAGTGCCTTATACTGTTTATCTTCCTTCCCCACTCGCTTTCACTTCCAAGTCTCGTGTGCCCTTTCAAAAGCATCATTTCTTCATCTCTAATCTTAAAGTACTGGCACAGGCTTCTAAATGCCCTCAGTGCTTCATCAGTCAGCCAGGCTTGTTGCAAAGCATCCTCCCAATCCCTTTTAGTTTGTGTCTCTACACTTATTTTCCCATTAGTCCATGGGCCAGAATAAAAAAAGCAGGCTCCACTGAAAATACTCCTTGCACAAGTTCATGAAATGCAGCCTATTTCCCACTAGGATCTTAGCACATTTACTTTAAAAGCTGAATCCTATTATTGATATGCCACTGATTTATATCAGGAAGGCTCAACATCCAGATATAATTTATCTTAGCCCAGTGTTTGGGAAATGAAGCATTCAATATTGTGTCCTTTGACAAATGCACATAGGCACTGGATCCCAGAGGTAGCTCTAACAAATGGTCTTATTCTTGCATCATTCTAGAAATGCCTAAACCCAGCAGCTTCTCAGAATTGCTTTTGTAGGTTCACGCCAAATAATCTCACTGCTTTTGGAGAGAATTAAAATCAAGCCACCAACTCACAAGCCCAAAAGCTGCAGAACTCATTTATTTTTAACAAAGTAATTAAAAGAAAAACAGCAACCACAAAGACTTCACCTTTAGAGTCAAAGAGCTTGATTGACTTTTTCCCTGGAAATCTTATAGCAGTAGGGAAAGAAACACACATTAAAGCCAGGGTTTCCTTTCAGAGTGAATGTTCCATCAAGAAGTGAAAATCTCTCTTTGCCTTGGATGCAGTCATGTATCTAATCTTACCATAAATACTGCATGACTGTGTTCGAATGATTTAATGGCAGCTCTATAAATAAAAAACCCCTTGACCTAAAGTACAGGCTCTGCTGCTGCCACGGAGAGGCTTGTTGGAGCTGAGGGTGGGATAAAGTCACAGAGCTGTGTCCTGCCCTTGGAGGCAGACTATGGACATTGGCAACTTGGATCCCTCCTTCCCCAGTGGCTCAGGCTGAGCTGGGAGAGGGTGGTCTAGCACAAATTTCCACGTGGCAGGACAGCATTTGCGAGCTGTTTGTGAAAGGCTGAGCACAGGCAGATGTACAGGGATTGCCATTGGCATGTTGACATTTACAGCTGGTGGTGTTTTGTGTTGCTGAGGTATCAGGGCGCTGCAGGAACTCTGGGTGCGTTTCTCAGAGGGCTCAGGGCATCTGCTCACTCATGTCTGGTTGTTCTTGGCTCCAGAACAGCCAGGACAGAGAACCCACACTGCACAGCATCTAGGGGATGGATTCACACTTCCCTGCAAAATGGGATTTTTGCAGGTAGCTTTAACCATGACAAGACACAACAGCAAGTTCCCCACTGGCTCCAGCCACGGAGCAAGAGCGACATGAGGAGCTGCCCTGCCTGTGTCCTGTCCCAGCTGCTGCTGACATGTACATGACCAGGACAAACACCTTTCCCAGAGGCCATCTTTCCCATATACACACATACTTCCTACCAATGGCAGGGGGAGCTGGGCTCAAAGGATGTAAAAATGCATTTTGTGATCGATCCAGAAAAAAAGCTGGGCTGGGAAATGGAAGCTGAGCTTGCTGTGCAGCACAGCCACGTGTCAGCTGATGGCCCTGCCTGGGCATTAGCTCTGAATTCTCCAGGCAGCCTCAAAACACCTCTGTGGAGGTGACATCATGATATCAAAATGAAATGAGACTATTTAAATGCAAGACTATTGTGGTGCCAGTACAATGTGAAAATGAAACTGAGTCAATGTAACCCCACAGGGAGCAAGTTACAGTTTGAGAGAGAAATAAAACAATGTAAATGGATGTTACACTGGACTTAAAGAGCCCACTGAGGCCAGGGTCTGTTGCTGAATTTGTTTGGGCATTCAGCTTAATTTGTGCCATATATCTTGAGCTGGATGCATTGTTTTACTGAATAGCTATTAACTAAAATTAACATGCAGCCAAGTATGTTAGTGTGCAGGCAGGGTTTGACCTAAGCTGTGAAAAGCAAAGACATCATGGAAGTCTGGCATTTCCCTCCTAAGTAGGAGCTGAAACAACTCAGTGATACAGAATCTACACAATTATGACTATCGTGGCACTGTCAAAGAAAGATGTTTACAAACTCACTGGAACCTAAAATGTGAAAGCATAAATGATATGGGCGTGTTGGGATTCAGTGTGAATCAAGGCTGGATTCAGGGCAAGCAGGAGGAAGGGGAAATGCAGTGTCATTGTCAAGCATCTGAAGGGTGTGCAAGAGCAAAATGCTAGTTTTAGTCCTTAGGGGAGCTATTGAGGGGTAATGGCACAAAATTGAGAATAAGAACCATCAGTCTGATTACCAGAACAGTCCTGCATTAGTGGCATCTGCTGGGCTGTGACAGGACCTCCCTTGGAAACAGCAGATTTCACCTGGATGTCTGCAAGAAGTGCTGGGATTCCTGATACAGCCCTGCCTGCTCCTGTGCTGCTGAGGGTACCAGCACCGATGCACTCGTGAAGCACATCCTGCAGCTGCCCCCAGCTAAGGATAAGAAATAGAAGAAAGATTTGGCTTTTTGGCAGACATGCTTCAGGAGATGCTCTGGACAGTTCTCCAAACATCTGGAAGTGTTAAAGTCTGCCCAGGCAAAATCCCCAGCTGGAAAAAGGACATGAGCAGGTAAGATCCAGAGGCACGGACATCCTCCTACTGCAGTGCACCCACTGTTCACTGTTTTATATATGTGATAGCAACAAAAATGCAATTAGACACCAGTTCCCCAGATGATCACAAACCTTAAATGAATTAATCAGCAATAGGTGCACAAGACACAAAAAGTTTTTTGAAGAAGAGATTTATCAGCAGTCTCCCAGGAACACGAAGGGATGCTAAAATTTCCCCTCTGTTTGCTACAGTGACAAAAGGGAGGAATGGAGAAACACATGTGAAATGTGTTATGTCACCCTAATTCTTTTTTTGACACTCATTACTGCAATGACAGAATATAAATGCTTCCAAAGAAGTATTATATTCTACCAAGCCTATAATGTCAATAATCTTCAGTGAATTTGTAATCCAAATAACCAGGCTTATTTTAGCAGGTCCTAAAAAGCACTTAGTCTATAGCAACTGGCCTTACTACAAAATCCCTGGGAAATTTTGGCTTACAACTACTTGCAGCCACTACACAATTCCTGCTCTGTTGAAGTTAAATATATCAGCTATTCATTTAATAAAACCCATAATCTTAAAAAAGACATGAAAGAGAACTCAGTCTAGGTTAGGGATCAAAGACATGATCCATGTTATAGCAGGTTTTAGGATACAGGAGACTAAAATAATATTAACACTGCTTTGCTGTCCAGCATCCTCATTATGAAACTCCTCGACTTCCCTGCAAAGAACTAAGAAGAAAAGCACAAGGAAACACAGCTGGAGCTGAAAGCACTGAACTGAGGGGAGAAAAAAAGAACAAACCCTTTCAGATCCAAACCAGTTATGGTTGCAAATTATCATTCTGACTGTATTTAAGCAACTTACTAAGGTCTGGAAAAAATGCAGCTGAAGGCATAAAATAGCCTCAGGAAAGGATGTAAAGTCTTCACTTTCTAGAAGGCAGAAATATGGAAGAAAATGGTGAGCCACAAAAAACTGCACCTTGTAACACACACAGTTGTTTGGTATCTGAAAGAGCTTGACAAAAACTCTGGCTTTGGGGCAGGGATTCACCCCAGGTAGTGCAGCTTTCTTAGCACTTGTGCCTGGGTTTGCCTCGACATCAGCGACAAGTTTGCGCCGTGATTTCTGTGCCTTTCCTGCAGCTCTCCTGAAAAACACAGCAGACTACAACTTTAGAGAGAGAATTCCAAAACCACTTAGTTCAAGTAAGCGCCACTATTCTTGGATATTGATGGAAAAATAAGGCCAAAACCAGAGCTGCGGGCCGGTGCCTACCATCCAACTTGGAGAGAGCCAGGCTTTGCGAGCGCACGCCTCGCACCAGGCTCAAAGAGGCGAGGCTGCTGTTTCCAAGGCTTGGATGGATCAGGCTCTGGGAAGATTCTGATCTGGGGGGATGTGACAGTTACAAATGGCCCGTGCAGGCCCTGTGACAGGCTGCTCACGGGGTAACTGATGAGCTGGTGTCCCGCCGAGCAGAGCCCATGTATTTAGCGAATGACAGAAGTGCGATGTTGATCGAATCCATGTGAATAGCAAAGAAAAGCAAATACAGGCTCTACACTAAATGCCCATGATGGATAGATTCGTCTTGCTGCGTGCTACTCCCATTCCAATGTATTCATTCCAACTACACATGTAATTCAAAATTTTCCTTGAATTTATTCTTGTTTACAGGAACTCTGAAGCACTGTGCTTCCAAGTGTTTGCAAATGACAAAGTAGTCCGCTCTGCTCCAGGGAAGGATTTGAGTCCATATCCTGAATTAAGTCTATAGCACACTCTGGCTAGCTGCAATAAATAAAAGGTAGGCTTTGATTTGTCTACATGACAGTGTAAATCAAAGGAAGTAGAGGGAACAAAGCCTCAACCACATGGCACCTATGAAATGAGAAGAGGAGGGGTGGAGAACTTGGTTCTGCTCCTACCACAAAGCTTTGGCCAAAATCTAATTGGCTTTGAAGGAGCATAAAGCTCAAACCTCCTGCTTGGAGAGACCTCAGACCCTTCACCTTTGTGTTCCACACACAGTGTACAAATCCACACATATTAGTGAAATAATTAATCACAATAATGAGTTTTTTAAACTATGCTTGTACTAAAGGAGAGAATTCTGGAAGATTTTAAGTTTCCTACATGATTAGTTTTGAGTCTTTGAAGCCCACCTGTGAGGATGACAGTCACAGATTATAGTATTTTTTTTTCTTTTTTCTATTTTACTCTTTCCTTTCTATAAATCTCACACAGTTTCACGATGCACTTTTCACCAGAATGTCTGAAGCATCAGGAAGCCTGTGGAAGCTGTTATTTTGCCAAGAATTTGGGAACTGATTTTTATTTTTGTATTCTCAGTGTAGGCAATTCTCGTAGAAGCAAAATACTGTAATTAAATTGTCTCAGTATTGACAGTTTCTTTGTTGCATTTTTCCTATTCCCTTTTCACTAGGTCACCCTGATGGACTGGAGCAGATTAAAAACATGATCCCATTGAATTCAAGGAAGTACTGCAATCCAAACCTATCAGCACTAAGCTGAGAACCTTCTACTCCATATTATTCAATACAATTTTAAGAGATGCAGGGTTTCCTAGGTTAGGAAACTAACAAAGATACAGAATGTCTTTTTCTCATTGAAAGCATGAAATCACTCCTCCCTGCTTCCAAGACTGCTTTCAGAATTGGGATGTGCACAGGCCAAGCTGCCCATCAGTCCCTGTGACCTGGCAAAGGTCATTCTCCTGGTGGAGGAGTTTTCTGACCTCCTCAAGATGGGGAAATCAGGTTCACTAAGCAGCTCCAACACAAGCCTTTCATCCCTGACCTCCAGGCTGGATTCCTGCAACTCATTAGGCAGTTACAGTGAGACATGCTAATAGATTGCACATTCAGAGCCACTGATGCCTCAGCACCTGGGGTGAAAGTCTCTGCAGGCAGAGTTCAAGATGCCACACATTACTTGCAGCCACTGCCACATGCCGTGGGTTAAGTCACCTCATCTCACCTGGGCTCTCAGCTGTTATTTGGAAACAGGCAGAACAGAGTATCAGATAAGACTAATCATCTGGATTTATCTTTACAGTTTTCACAACTGCCCAGATTCAAAGTACAAAACTAGGGTATAAGAAAAAAGGTTAGGAGGAAGAAGCCTCAGAGGAAGGCAGAGATCACAAAGCAGCTCTGCCTAGTGGTAGAGAGGAAGAGCTGTGCCTACAGCTCCTGCAGTGGAGGATTAAACACTTACATTTTATTGCAGGAGGCAGAATTGTGTACACACTCTATACGAATGACACCAAGTCCAAATGACTGTAAGGAACATTTGTTTTTTGGCATATGAAAATTTGTAAAGCATCAGAGCAGAGTGTTATACATGGCAAAAATACATTAGTGGGAAAAAATAAGCAAAACTGGTATAAATATTATGTCTGGTGTTTTTTTTTCCTCTAAAAGTAACTGTGCTCTTATTATGGCATCTTATCAGCACCCACATCCCTTCACAGCCATGCCTGACTGCTGCTGGCAATGAGTTACAGCCTGGCTCCACCTCAGTGGCGATAAAAGGGAAAGTTTAAAGACACCCAAATCTATTATTGTTCAGGAAAATTATCTGTGTTATCATGTATCAATGCATGAGAACCTTCTGAATATTTCTCTCTGCTAATGCTGTGCTCATTTTATTGGCTGTCTTTTTTTTTTTTATCCCTATAAAATTCAAGGTCCTCCTTCTAAAGTCCTAGATGGATCAGGTCAGGAAGGCCATTCAGAAACATCCTCCAAGATGTGATGCCTCTTGACATGGATGTCCCACAGGCACTATAAAACATTAAAGTGACAAAACTGGAAGTACAAAGTTAAGAGATGGAGATTTCTTCAGGGATAGCCTGATAGACTGGGGCGTGCTCATAGAGAAATTCAAGAGCTCTGCAGGTGTCAGTGACTTCCACATGAAAAAGTTATTTCAGTGGATCCTCACTCCCACAACTCTGACCACAAAGAGAAGTCAGCACATCAGAAGTTACTAAAAACCCAGTTTGCCAGATCAACAAGAGAGAACAAGCAGCCAGGAGGAATTGAAGCTGGAACACATTTACGTTTTACACCCCAAGGCAACCATGTGAAGTTCTCAAATTCCCAACAGGGACAGGTGTGACGTGTGTGATGTTTGCTGTGCCCACAAACACCTCTGGTCACCGAAGCTGCATCTGAGGCAGAACAGAGCTGTACCACGTGTGGCAGTGATGATGCAGGACCATTTGTGCCAGCAGTCACTGCTGAAGATGGGCAGCACTCCCAGCACAGCCCCAGGACACCATTCAGCCACAGCAGAATGTGCCTTTTCATGACAGAGATCACAACCCACTACAGCACCCAAAACTGTGTCCATCAGTTATTCACCATTTCAGAGAAAGCACTAAAGCCTTGCACTTATCCAAACTCTGGCTTAAGGGCTCTGTGTGACCACATTGTGCCATCATGAATCACATCCTGAAGGAGCATGGGGCAAAAGGTCCACACGAGGAATACCTGATATCTGTGACTCTGACACACGTCACCAACAGCGTGCAGTTACTTCATCTGGCTTCAAAAATAATACACATCATTTGGGGACACGCTAGTTTACTTGTCACCAAATCAACATAATTAATTTAACCACTATCATTACAGCTGAACTTTCCAGCCCAGTCAAATGAAGTCAGTCAATTCCTTCTGTGTACTTTTTTTTTTTTTAAATGTTTTCCTTCCTCTGTGGCTAATTATTGAAGATTTTCTTCTAAGCCCTAATTCATGCCTCCTTCCTGCTGACTGCAGATAAAATGTCATCTGTGCAGGAGCTCATAATCAGCTGTTCTGACAAGAAGAGGATAAAGCACAAAAGGAAGAATATTGTTTTAAGGAGGGAGAAATCCAGATCTAACTACTGGGACTTTTGCCAGGGATTTCAGTGTGAACAGAATAGAGGCCTCATTGAGACAGTGGAAATTAGACCCTGTTGCTTCTCAAGGGTTTTGTTTCCTTCTAGCTTTTTGGATGAAAAGATGATGAAGCAAAGCAGTGTAGCCTTCTCTGCATGAGCAAAGTAAAGGGAAGGGGACAGAGCTGAGGATGCAGCAATGGAGAAGGTAAAACCCCACCAGACAGGGTGCTAGCTGCTGAGGTTTTGAGCATTTTGAGGATTGTCTGCCATTTTGTTCAAATGCTTAAACAAAACATAGAAACCTTCTCCAGGTCCAGAATTTGAAGATGCTCTTAATATATCTGTCAGTCTCTGAAATCTAAGAGATACATTCATTAAAACGCCAAGATCAATTATTGCCCTTCAGCCTCTTAGTTCAAGAAATGACTCACATGGAATGGGAGGAGGAGAGGGGTGAGGAAGGAGAGAGAACACTGAGCATTGAGACCAGAGAAGAAAATCCTCCCATTTCATCCCTCCTGAACAAGTAGGTCTGGCTGACCTCTTATTCTCTCCATTATCTTTCATCCTCTAAACCTCTAAAAAGAAAAATCTAGAGAAGAAAATAAGCGCATCCTAGCCTGATACGTTCATTTTCTTCTCCTGGTGTTTCGAGTTCACTCTAGGGAGGAGTCACTGCCGTTAACACCGAGGGGAAATGGCCAGGATGATTTACTGAATCCGGACTGAAGCCGCAGGTGTTGCATCCATCCATCGGCCTGAGCCCGGCTCGGGCAGCCCAGCCGCCACCTGGTGACTGAAAACTCACACTGCGTCATTTCCTCAGCATCTACTCCTTCGTTACCTACGCCCGATATGCACGGAATAAATCTGACAATGTATCCCAGGTAGGACTAAGCAGCTCCGATTCTCTAGAGTTCAAATATACAATATAGATCAATGCTAGAAGTGAAAAAGAGATCAATTTCATTAACTCAAGTTTTAGATCGCCGAGAGTGGTCGGAGGGGGAGTGGTTGGGTTGAACCTGAATTCAGGTACTGCTCAAGAGCTTCCTCATATCTGTGCTTCCACTGACTTTTCACAGGAAGGAAGCAGCAAAATGACCACATTCCAGAGATCCATTACCTTTCCCTTTGCTTGTCCCCCACAGTCCCGACGGGCACCACTGTCCTGAACTCTCACAGGCTTGCTCTGAAACAGGTGACTTCAGTAAAAAGATTTGCAAGCTGAATGCTACAAAATAGATTTCTAGAGCGTGGATTTTGGTGGTAAGACCAAAAAGTGCTCTCAGTCAATATTTTAATAAGCTGTAACAAAATGTTCAGGACCATCATTTTTAGAAGGCAATAGATATCCACCAACAGAAGACTGCTTGAAAAATGTTTATGCTTAAAACATAATTACTATTGCACATATTCTTTTCAACTTTTATGCTCTAGTCAATGTATTATAATTGAGCTCTACTGAATTACTTTTCTAGTGGATAAATACTGTACACGCTGTACTGTGAAGAGACATCTTGTAATGTATACTAATTAAGCCATTATATCTGTAGAGAAGATCGTATCTGAAATATCAAATTAGCAGGAATTAAACATCTCAAAGGATTAATGAAATGTTATGGAGCCATTCACTTCCAGGTCAACAGGTTCAATTTCAGCTTAGTTTAATAGTTATAATGAATTTATGTGCTGGAGATAACAATGCTCTGCAAACGTCCATAAATCAGGGTAAGAGCCCCTGGCTCGTACCAAGAGCAGCAGGCTTGAACCAGCACAGCCAGAACAAGGGAGGCAGGAATATTCTGCTAGGCCTGGGTTTGGCACACAGCCTGGGGCTTCAGGAGATCAAAGAGCACATTTACTGCATGGCTGCAATGTGTGTAGGCAGCAGCGAGCGACACCAGAGACACTCAGTCAGTTCTCTTTACAGACCTGCCAACAATTGTCAGCCCCAGCAATAAAGTTATCACAGCACAACATCCAGCCCCATCTCCTCTTCGACTCAGTGAGGAGCCCCTTTTGCTTATCCTCATTTCTCTCTCAGCAGCCCTTGCTGCTTCCAGCAGAGACACCTGCAGCTCTAGGAAAAGATGGGGCAGGGGCATGGAAAAGGAGGAATTGTAACCAACTTTCACGTGGCTTTATCTGACAGCAAACGGGACAATAAATATACAAAACAATCCCTGGTTTTGTTGTGGAAACACAAATTTGAGACCAAACTTTTTTTGAGATTTAACAACCGGAATGTTAAAGCATCAGCTCTTCAGTGATGATGGGCAGTGAGTAAACAACAACTGGTTTATGCATGAGAGAAAGTAGCTAAGAAATAATCACATCAGGAACAAATAATTGTAACCTAGAGGAGTATTCATAAAGAGGCACCTCCAAACACTGTAGACAGACATTGAAAGGAGAGAAACTTATAAATGCAGAGACCCATCACTTCATTTGCTGTGAGGACTCTGGTTTGGTCACCCACAAACATTGTTAGCTAAGGAATGGCTCGGAATGGCTCCAGATTTTTAATGAGTTTCTGTAGAGCTTGGTTAAAATCTCCATCTTACTGAGCTCCGATATCTCCAACAGAACTGCTCAAAGGATCACCTATGCAGGTATTATGGGAAACAACTGTACTTATGAGATGCTTCAGGTGATTTAGAAATGCAAGTTGCTCATATCAGTCCTTGGTGTGTTTAACCCACACTCTGCAATATGGACAGGAAACCTAAAGAAAACACCTGTACTGATGACAGGAAAGTCATCCTGCCACCTCCACCATCACCACCCTTTGTGATCATCCTGCTCCCCTTTCAAATGCTCCCAAGGTCTGGAAAAACAAAGATCTTCACCAGAGAGAATCTGGATAGCTTACACCGACTACTACAGAACAAGGAGCTTTTAAACCTTTTAAATGGTATTGAGATACAAACATCACCAGAAAAACAAAAGCTCTGGCAGCCTACATGGAAAAAGCATCAAGCTTGCAGGATTGTTCTCTTTTAGAGACTAAGAACAGAATTGGAGAACAAAGAGCATTCTAAGAGCTGTTTGCTTTTCTTTCCTGGCACTTCTGTACTTCAGGTTTAGAGGAAAAAAAAAAGAAAAAAGAAAAAAACAAACCTAACCAAAACAAAAGAATAAACTTGATAAACCAAAGGGTAAAAGGAGCAATTTTTTTTTGCAGGACTGCCTTGAATGCACCTCCCCTGCTCACAAAATCTCTCACCATTTCCACGACAGTAAATGCATTGAGAGTGAAATTTGGACCAGGTATTTACTCTTCCAGCAGGAAGCTGTGAAGTGCAGCACAAAGTACTGGAGGTGGAAATCCAGATGAATTTTTACTGGTCTATCTCAGCTTTTCTTGCTTTGGCCACTATTCTCCCTCTTATATGCTGTGTTTTCCAAGCACTGAATTCCTTCAACACCACTTCCTAGATCCGTGCTACAGTGAGTTACAATTGCAATGGAAAGTGTCCACAGATAATCAGAAGCTTGCAACCATAGTATCTTCCTAAGGGATATAGTTTGAAATTATATTACAATGATTCATAATATAATATTTTACAGTTTATATATTAACATATTATGCATATTGTTATATATGCCTACACAATATATTTGCCATTAAAAGTCAAATGCTTACTAAGGCAATTTTTTTGTAATTTTTCTCTTCAAGAAAGAAAAAAAGAAAATGCTTTAGCACTGTATGCAGATCCACAACAGAGTATTCTGTAAGAATTTAAGAAAAAAGTGCCCTCCAAGAGGCAGCTGAACATAAGGCATTTTCTGTGTTGGACAAGAGCAAAGTAGAAAGGAGAAACCCTTACCAAAGCATTTGAGAAAACTATTAGGGATTAATTAAAATGTAAATTAAAACGTGAAATTTTCAGCATCCCACTTTATATGTAAAAGTATACATCTGAAACAGTATTTAAATATATAGTGTTCTAGTGCAGAGGCCTAACTCTTGTGTGTGCACTTTATATTTCTGTGTGTCTATGTCTGTAAAAAGAGAAGTGTGTTTTATGAGATGAGTATAGTTGGAAAAAATACATAATCCTCTTGTCAAATATAAGTAATTACCCTTCCCTTGAAACCTTTTCTCTCACATCACCGTGATCATGGTTACAAGACTATTTACTTAAAAATTTTTAAAACTCTCCCTCGGTGAACTTGAAAATTGCAAACAAACTTCAACTGCAGCACTTCAGTCACTTAAAACAGACAGCAGAAATCTGAAATTTGTGTAGTTTCATACCTCATCCTGAACGCTACAAGAACTCTTGTTTGTTCTCCTTAGTCCTAGCAGACACAAGAATCCAGTTGCGTGTCAAGCAGCAGCCCTGGATAACGAAACAAGCTCTGACACTGGAGCGAGAGACAGGCAGCAGCGTTGGGGTTTTGGTGCTGCAGGATAAACTCTGAGGTCCACGGGGAAATCTAAATGGTGTATTTTTCTGTTTACCTTCAGGTGACAATGTCCAAATGCTGCAACAGCTCACTGAGCGTCGGTTACAAAAACTCCTGTCACGAAGAATAAAAATGGATGGATGAATAATGGTCAGGCTGGACCTTCTGCCTCCTGCCAGCAGGATTGAGCAGAGATTTAAAAACAGCTTGTAAGCAATATGCAGCCAATCTAGACCTATATAATCAGACCTGGAATCATCAGCATTACACAGACATCAACTTACCTCTGAATAGAAATAAGGGACTTGCAGTGTTTCTCAAAGGACCTGGCTTCATCGACTGAAGTCAGTGAAAGCATTACTTGTTTCACAATCTGTTTTTCCAATTTAAGTCACTGACAGAACTGAATAGGTTATTTTTTCCTCCTTAAAAGCTTGCATTCAGATTTAATTGAAGAAATATGGTTAAGTCTATCCCTCTCCATATAGAAAAAGAATGTTTCAAATTAGGACGTGATGTAAAATATTTTGAATGTTTCCTTCAAGTAAGGCACTACTGTTTATGAATGAGATTTTGTTTTGATCAAAATGAGTAACAAAAAGCATAACAGCAAATACAGCTTAAAAGATGAAGGAGCAGGATTTCCCTTTTTTATTTGCATTCACTGCCACTTCTTTCTACACCTTCCTTAAAGATCAACATTTCAGTATTTCCATCAACTGCAAAGGACAATTCAAGCATGTGCAAGCAGAGATTAACATGCTGGGTACAGTGGGCACCCATCCATCTGAAAGGCAGAGCTGTACCTACACTGTCCATATTCATCTCCAGGGTACAAAAACTGTGGCTTCAAGGGGAGGGAATGAAGGGAGGGAGGGAAGGAAGGATGCTCAGCACTGAATGCCAGTTTCTTGAAGAGAAGCCACCTTTCATGATAATCTGCAAAAGCTGTGCAGTCAAAAGCCTTGTATTCGTCTCCTGTGTAAGATACTCCACATCAGCAATCACTGCTACCCAAATGGATATATCCAAATCAAATGTTGTGGCAGCAAAACTGCCCTCTGATGAGGCACCTTGATAATTTTAAAAAGACAAGAGGCATCTTTGTAAAGCATCTGGAGCTACCATGATTCCTTTCAGTGCTTCTTCCAGAAGGAAAACTTTCCCTGAAAATTATTTCACTCCTTTTTTAAAACTGAACTTGGTGCAACCCTTTCAGGTTACTTTGAAGAAAAATGTTGAATCAATCCACATTCTAAAATGCCTCAGAAAGAAGCAAAATCCCAGCAGTAAATCCACCTAATTAAGTGAGGGGGTATCTAGCCCATAGCTATTATCGCTTCTCAGCTTAGTATTTTTAAACACCCTATATGTGGAGCAGGCAGTAAGCTCTTCTCATTATTTCTCAAATGAAGCTGAGTAGATCTAACCCAAATTATGGCAAGATAAACCAGACAACTTAAGTGATGAAAATTGTACTTTTCCCTCTGCTTTAGGGACGCTTCTGGCTCATCTGTCCTCTGATCAAGGTGAGCCTGATAAAGCTGAAAATTACACTGTGTGACTGGATTGTATGAGATTATCTTTCCCCTGAGAAGTGATTTATTTTAGTAACTCTAAATGAATAAGAAACTTTCTGCTCCAACATGCTGCTCTTCTTGTGTGGGCATGGTTCCTTATTTCTTTGAGTGAGAGATCACGTAAGAGAAATGGAGAATCTGAGTGGCTACATCTTCTTCATGGTTCAAAGATAATTTTGTGTTGTAAGATAGACCTTCAGGCACCACCAGTTCCATAAAAAGTGAAAATTATTGCCATCAGTTTGTGGGTTTAACTGCAAAAGTCACTGGCATATCTTCTACTTTTTGAGTGTGAGGAAAGTCCAGTTTTGGTTTTGAGGGATCTTGCTTGGTAGAATTTGGAGGTTCTCGACCTTTAGATGATTCCAGAAGATGTTGCATGTTAAGTCTGAAAATAAGGCGAGGATCTGGTCCAGAAAGAGAAGGACAATTGCAGCTCTCTCTTATTTTAAGAGCCTGTGAACACATAGGAAAACAAGTCAAGCTCATTTAAATAGGAAAAACAAGAAAGGTTTCAGTCAGGGACTTTGGCTTTCCAGCCAGGTTTGCATATGCACATTGGTGTGCATTTACAGATTAGTGTAACCGTGAGCCTGAATTGTTACTGAACAACTTCTCAACAGAAACCAAGAATGCCCATGACAAAATGCAGCAATATGGTAAAACTATGGGAAAAATGAAGAGTGAAGTTATTTTTTCCACACCATGATCTCCAAGGATTGAAGAATACTCTAAAAGGTACAACATAATTAGACAGAAAGTTCTCTAATCTTTTCTGTGATTCTTGTCCACATCAGTACCTTTCAATTTACATTCAGTTGTAAACTAAACTTTCTGTAACCCTTTCAGGCTACTTTGAAGAAAAATGTTGAGTAAATCCATATTCTAAAATGCCTCAGAAAGAAGAAAAATCTCAGCAGGAAATCCACTTAATTAAGTGGGGGTGTATCCAGCCCACAAGCTATTACTGCACTCAGCTTCATATTTTTATATTTATATTTACATTCAAATGTAAATGAAAATGACTGCATCAAGAAAAAAAAGGACTTTGAATAATTTACTTCCTCTGATATGTTCTATTATTGAAGTAACTATATATAGATGTCTGGCTCAAAAAAGGAGGGAAAATCTCCAATAACATAATGGACTTTTAACTGTTTGGCTCAGAGATCCAGTTACAGTTAAGGTCCTGTTACGTAAGTGATCTTATCTCCAAGAAGCATTTTGGAGTAATCAGAGTTTCCAAGTATTACAAGAAAATGTCTCCAGAATGTAACAATTTCTCTGGATAAAAAGATCAGCAGTAAGAGACCAAACTTTAAGTTAGTCCTGCTCACTGAGTAAGTGCCATTGCTTGCATTTTACAAGTAGAAAAGTAGGGACACAAAGGAGCCAGAGAATCTTCCAGAGAACATAAATTGATCAGCACAAGCACATTCTCCCCAGATCATCCTGTCTGGCTGGCAATCCTATCAAGGTTGGGCAGTGGATGAATCTCATGTCTCAAAGGCACTGTGGAGAAGTCCATACCAAGCTGTTCAAAGTCAGCTGTTCTAAAGGATGCTGAAGTTGTGCTCACGAAGCTGAACATACCTTAATTAGACCACACAAAGTGGCAGCTCCTGTGTTTGGCACACAATGACGATGCAGTGTTTTGTAAGCAGCTGTAGACAGAGCTACTGCTATCCATGGATCCTCCTAGAACTCATTTATACTAATTAAGAAAAGTAGATCCTATGCATCATATAGCCAAATATTACATGTAGAGCTCTAGAGGGTTCTACATCTTCACTGAGAACTGCAAAATGAAACACCAAGACCAAAACAAGTCTAGTGGTTACCATTAATCAATGGTCTTTGTGGTATGGACACATTTGTTCATTTTATTGAATATTTCTTCAATGTTCTCTGTCTTGGCTTCAATTAACAGCATAAACTATGGGCAGATTTACATCCAGCTCTGTTTTTAATCCTTTCATAGAAAACACAGTTCAAATGTGCATTTTATTCCACTTGATAATCATGGATTCCTGAAAAGCAGTGGCCAGAGCTGTCCTGAGTTGTAGCCAGTATTTGGGACTGTCAGCAGAAAACACACTTTGATTCATTTGTTCTAGACAGATTCATGAGGGAGAAAAGAACACAGTTTTCATAGCAGTCCTAGCATGGCATCGTGGACAGAGCAAAAATTTTTTATCTGCTTTATATTCACTAGCTTTGCCTGAAACATCAAATCACATATTCCAGTGTAGCTTCACTTAAGTATTTGCCCATCATTATGAAACACAATGGAGTGTTCCACAGGAGGCACTGGAAACATCTCACTATAGCAGATTTTAAAACAGAGCTTCTTAACTCCTTTTTTTGTTTTGTTTTTTTTTGTTTTTGTACAAGGAGGTTCCAAAACATATTTCTCCTTTAACTTTACTAGAGTGAACTGATAGAGTTTGCTGTAAATGGCTAGAAACAAACAGAATTTAAAATTACCAAAGGATTTTGGAAAAAGACACATTCCAAAAATGTACAAGAGTTTCTCCAGTTGTTCCTTGCTGAAATGTAAAATTCAAATTACTGGATACATAAGTCTGGATTAGGCATAAGTTTTTAAAATATGACTAAAGCTTTCACAGCTTGTTTTTTCTACAGCATGTAGTTACCAAATGTAACTGTACTGCTGAACATTCTTCTGCTTCAGTGACCAATTAATTTCTAAACTGACATTTATGATAAACCAAGAGTTTTCTCTTGTTCTCTTCTAGAACATAAGCGGCTGCAAGACCACATTCATGTCAAGCAATGTTATTCAAGGCAAATGGGAAAAGAAAGATTTTGGCTGTATCCTGAAAAAGGCAACATAATCCTCATTTAAACTTATTTAGCAATTTTGTATCTCTGAGTTTTCCTGGCTATACAGTGCCTGACCTATTTCCACGGTTTTGCTCACCTAAAGTCCTAACAGCAAAAATAAAAACCTGTACTTCGGGTGAATATTTGTACCCTGTGGATGTCTGAGCTCTTGATAGACATAAAGCCATGCAAGAGGTAGAAGGCAGCTACTCAACATCACCTCACATGCCACTAAAAACTCCAGATACGGAGAGAAAAGCCACGTTAACTTGTCACCTCCCTGCTCAGGACAGGTGTAACGACACATCCCAGTGAGAGCAGCCACCTGCCTGCTTACTGGTTCAGGAGGTCCCAAATAAAACATCCAAACTCTTGCTTGTGAGTTACAAAGGTGAAGCTGATTTTCTTATCAATATAATCACAGTCACCCCCTGCAATGTTTGGGAGCAGGGAAGGCAGAAGAATTAGGGAGGTCTCCCTCATCCTATTCACCTTCATGTGAAGCTACCAGCAAAGACAAATAGAGAAATAAATAATTTTTAGCTCTCAGTATTAATCCTTCACACTGGCACAGACACCAGGCTACCTGCTGGGTTGCAAGCCCTTACAGTCTTAATGAAGTAGCAGTAAAACAATGATTAAAGGAATTGATAGACTTTGCTGGATAGAGAAGAAAAGCAGCTTATATAGAAAGTTAATTCTTACAATCTTCTGCTGATGTTGGCATAGGAAAGAAAAATTGTGACAAAATATTTAATAACTTTATAGGGAGGATAGAAATGCAGGTCAGTGGTTTTTATTCTTGCTTCCATTTTGATAGGGCTTAATTAAGATATTCTAGGACTAGAATTATCTGAAGTAATGTCACATCATAAGCAAAGGGCAAGTATACCAAACCACTTTTGAAAAGGAAGGAAAATAAATGTATCCACCATATCAAAAGACAGCAGAGAAAAACTATTAGCTAGACAAAAATAAATAAAAATAATAAGCAGCCAATGTGGATTTGACAAAAACAAGTGTTACCCAACTAAACAAATTAACTTTTTTTGACAAGCCTACTGACCTAGCAAACAAGACAAACATTGCAGTTGATATATCCCAACTTATTATAGCCTCTACATGATCTCACCATGGCATTTCCACAAGAAAGTGGAAACAGGACTTACAGGGAATCAAACACGGAATCCAAGCCAACAACATGGTGCTAAAAAAGCAAATGTCACATCAAGATGAATTTTTGTATCTCCCAGGCGAGGCTCAGTAGATAACCCTCTGCTTTATTCAGCTGAGCTGAGGCTTCCACTGATGTACAGTGCTGCATTTGAACAGCACACTAGGAAACAGACACTAGCAAGTCAGAGAACATGGAAATAAAACGCTGAGATGAACTAGAAGATCCTGTAGCTTCTCTCTGGCACTGCACTCCCACAGACTGTCTGTCTCCGGAACAATGATCCCCCCCTTACACAAAGTCCTTTTAAGATTTCTTTTTCTGAAAATAAAATGCATCTCTCCAGCCTCCATGAAGGAATTCTAAGAGATTTCAGTTTCTTGTTTAAGAGTATACTCTATTTTCCTGGTTTACAATCCAAATACCTCCTCCTCTGAGGGGAAATACTTTAAAAACACAGTAAAATCTTTTTAATTTGCTTTATTTCATTTCCAGGACGGCACCACTTTTTAACTGCTCATAGCTCTCTTGTTCACTGATTCCTCAGCATGGCTGTAGCTTCCAACTTGCTCAGAAAACGAGATGGAAGATCTTTGATTGGCTCTCAGTCTTTTAATCACTTGAAAGGAATCCCTGAGATGGTCCCCCTTTAATTTACACTTCCTGAGACTGTTCGGCCACATCACTGAGATGTGACATTTCATTACCTGAAGAAAAATTCTCACTTTATGTGATTGCATCTTATTGTGAGCCTGCTTAACAAGTCTGTAGAGAAATATTAGAGAAGTCCAAAAGCTTGTCCCAATTTGTCCCAGCTATAGTAGCTTGTCTAATAAGAGATGTTGTACTGTCCTGAAAACCATTTCTGCCCCAAAACCAGCAGCACACGAAACCCAATAATGCTCATGATGGATCTGGCACTGAGTCTTAAGAATTACCAGTTTCCTCACAGAGAGATACTAGAGATAAAAAAGGCCTTTTTTTGATAACCTGGCTTCTCTCCTGGGCTCTGATTACCTAATGATAATTAATCTATGGTAAACATCCTGTTCTAAAAAGCTCCAAGCACGTGAACAATAAAACAAAAAGGGGCTGATATTGAGCAACAATAAAAGCCTGGGATTCCCTTTCCATGCCTGAAATCCAGCCTGAAGGCAGCAGCTCCCACAAGAAGCTTCAGACAAGAAGCCTCCCCTACACATTTTCTTTCATCTTTATTCCAGTTTTGTAGTGCCAACCTCACTTTATGTTGTGAACTTGCTAAAACCAGAAAGCCTTCAGCCTCTGATTTCTCATCCAAAGAATGTTTAAGGTAAAATGCAAACAAAAACATCTCCCCTCAATTATTTTTTGGAAGATCTTCCCAGCCTCTACTGCTCTTGGAAGTGAGAGGAGCTGTAAAAAGATGAGGGTTGCTCCACCTGCTAAACTATGAGAGGTGAGACAGAAAAAAGAGTTCTAAACAGTTTAGGAAATAATTTATTTCATTACCTCTTTATAAGTCAGTCCAAAACTGTATGAAAATAAAGAATCCTGAACCCTTTATGTTCAATCTAGCTAAAACCACGGCTCCACAACAAAAATAATTTCCTATTCAGCTGCTCAAATGTGTTAGAAAACCCATCAAAAACATTCTCCTGGTCTGCCATTGCAAAGTACAGGCTTTGTGTATATTAATTTGAAATATCCAGTCTAGCCACTCTCCAGCCTCCTACACCTAGTCCTGATTTATGCCATCATTTAGAATATTTACTGTATTTGTCCCCATCAAAGGATTCATGAAACTATTTTTTTTCTCCTTTGAAGTCAGAAAACACCTCAACATTTTAGTGCTCCCTCTGCCAATAAATCTTCAAGTGTCTTTACAGTTTGGAACTGAGAAAGACTAAAGTGACAGAGAGCTAAAAAAAAAAAACCAAAAAAGTTACTAGTTGATTATAAAACAGGATATTTCCAAAGAGAGTTTAGCTTGCTGAAAAACAGTGTTGCAGTCAAGTGCTTTATTTTATTTCTTTATTTGATACAAAAGCAAGAGAAGTCAAGACAATTTAGGGATCCAACTTAAAAACTGCCTTTCCAAAATAGCAGAAAAAATAGAAAGAGTGGATGAGACCTGTGGCACTGTCACATCTATACCAAAAGGCTGTTCAGAAGAAAAAAATTACACTTTGGTCAGAAATCAGAAAAAAAACAAAACCCAGACCACTTGGAATGTAATTACATTTTATCTTTGCTACCTTACTTTTTCCTCATTTAATGAAACCTTTAAGATTGAAAGTTTGACAGTGGAGAATTTCTGTAAGGATGGAGAGAAAGATAAGCACGGTGCTGTCAAAGTAAACAGTGAATCAATACCAAAGCAGCTCATTAATTAATTCATTCATTCATTCATTCATTCATCTCAAACTCTTTTTGGCAACTTTCCTAAGAGGAAAAGCCACTCCCCTGAGTCCTGCTCACCTCTGGGATGAGGCGGTCCAAGTGCTCAGCTCTGTTCTCGTGGGAAGGGTGTGTGGAGAGCCACTCGGGCAGCTTGGGCTGCCCCTGGATGGTTTCTGCCAGCTCCATCTGCTGCCAAAAGACGCTGCTGGCTCTGACATCCACGCAGGCCTGGCAACAGAAGGGAAATGGAAACACCGCTGTATGTTTGAGGTTATAAATGCACTGTCTAATTGATACTGAATTACAAAAGACATCTTACGGTTTAAGTCTCTAGATAAATGTCCTTAGACCTGACAGGAAAAAGCTGTTCCAAAATATCTAAAAGCAATAAAAATCACATGCAGGTACTGCATCTATTCCTTTAATACCTGCCCTTTACAAAGCTTACACCTCAATTCAAATTGAGGAGGAAGAAAATGTTTACAATTTCTGGCATATACTTGTTCTTTAAAATAATCTCAGGAGCAAACTCGAAGTTATATTTACTAGAACAAATTAATCATCTCCACAGATTTAGGCAAATTTACAGGAAGAAGTTGAGAGTCAAAAATACAAAGCGATAAAAATTCATACTTAAATATACCTAAAAAGTAACTGGAAATGCTTTTCTGTAGTTGATGACACGGCCTTTCATGGGTGATCAGTGGAATCCATGACACAGTAAAACAGTAATTCTGTAAAATTCCTGACCCTCTTCAAGAAGTAAATATTCAACCATAGAACAGACACTTTTAGAATTGCTTCTGTCTATCACCACAGACTTCTGTATTTTTACATTTGAGTAGAGAAGAATACATAAATAAGATTTCTTACACTGACTTTTAGTCAAGAAAAAGAAAGGGACAAGTAGTCAGAAGATAAGAAAATTACTTCTTCCCATTCCCCATCCCAGAAATAGATGTGGTGCTTTATCCTTTGAATTTATTTATTTAAATTATTATTATAAAATTGTTATCTGCACAAGCAGAGAAATGCTCATATGTCACTTCACCTCTTTGTTTTTGGTATGACCCTACTTTTTCAGTATTAGAAGGCAGTGAGCACAAGCACAGCAATTACATTTTTTTAAATGGATTGTATTATTTCCTGCAACAACTTCAAATTACAAATGTAGTTTTAATTCCCAGAATCAAAGTTAATTTTAAAAACCCTTCCTTAAAGAAACATTAATAATTATTAAAAGGAAATGTTGTTTATGAAATATTAACACTAGATGGTGCTGCTCTCACTGGTATCTCACACAGAAATCTCTTGCACTTAGCCAGGAATCAAAGAGTTGGCTCAGTTCCTTTAATATAGAATTCAATACCACAGGGGGAAAAAAAAGTAACTGAAAAAACAAACAATGAAAAAATTCTGAGTGGCTTCTCACCACATTTTTGCCTTACTTAAGCAAAGCTGTATTGTTGTTATGGCTGCATTCAGCTTAAATCTTTACATATAATTAAATCCTACTTAAGGAAGATCCCTGTTGACAAATACAAGGGGTTTTCCTCTAGGAGCAACAAACTACACAGAAAGGAGACTGCAAGTAATGCACAACTTTACACACTCCAATGTTATTGCACACAATTAGCCAGAATGACCTTGTCTTTCCCTAAAAACTTTTCTTTCCCACCACTCCATGAAACTACATATCTTCAAAAACTTACAGTTTACCTCCATATGAAAAATGAAACGCCCTTTGATTGTAACAGAAACTGAAAAAAATGTCTGGTACTTTTTCTTTTTGGTTTTTTTTTTTTTTTTTCCTAATTTATTTTTATTGCTTATAAAACAAACCAAGTTGTAGTTACCTTTGCTGCAAACTGAAGTCCCACTTTATCAGCCTCAGCCTCCAGGGTTCTGCTGTAGGGCCTATCAAACATGAACTGCAAAGAAACACATCAAAGCTCTGTTCCTTGCTTGGGAGTGTGAACAAAGATAGAGCCTTGTCTTTTAACCTTCTCATAAGAAGTGGGGTTTATCTATCATGCTCACATTGCATGTGATCAGTATTAATTTTCTTAATGTAATCTCTAATTCCATTATATGTAACTCATTGATCCTGCATGCAGTTGAAATTCATTCAAATTAGATATATTTTCATGGGCACTCTCAGCAGCCAATCTCATTTTGCAGCAACTGCAATCTAAATACCAACTTCTCACCAGAATTTTTTCACTTCAATCTTTTATTGACATCAAGACTTCTCTTACAGCAACTGTATATATAAAAAAATTCCAGTGCTTCCCTGAACTTTTATGATGGCTTTAAGCCTGGTTTTCATCTATTTCATAGATGATACCACCAATAAGAAACGTAGTCATAAATATTTGCATGCAGCAATCACTCCTTTGCCATGCCTGTCCCTAACACAAACTGCAAACCGCCCTTGAGAAATCCAACCAGAAGACATAATGCTGACCAAACTCCTCTCCCATTTTTCCAGAGCATTAACCCACGCTCAGAGGCAGTGGTGGCTTTCTCAAATGTCATTCCTGTCAATTTGGGCAGCCTTACCCTAGTCTGTCATGTTATAGTAAATGCAAATCGGGACTTGTTTAAACAGCCTGCTCCTGCAGAGATAAGGAGCCTGTCACAACATCCTGGTTTAGTCATCCATTAGGAAATGGGAGCTGAAGAATGGCAAACGTGCAAGGTTAGAGAAGAGAGAAAGGTTTATCAGCTCAAAAAGGTTTTATCTGCTCTTTATCCGGCTATCAGAATTTGTCCTCCTTAGAAGTTTCGGGGAGAAAAAAACCAAAAACCAAACAGCAAACCACAAACCAGTTTGAAATGCAGAGCACCAAAGAAATGATCCAAAGAAACCCTTGAGTGCACAAAGGTAACTTTTTGCTGCTTTCCAAAGTACTACTGATAGTTTTTCTTTCCTAAGTCATAAACAGAAGCCAACCAAAGCTGGCTTTAAAAGCCCAACACGCAGGTTTAGAAGTAAGCAGAGAGGAGCTCACTTTCTAAATTCTTTGTTTCCATACAGTCCTTAAACACTGCAATTATAAATAAATTTTTTTAATCCTCTGATGATCAAGTAATTCCTTGAAGTGGAATAGATGTTTTTATTGCCTTGAAAAGTGCTCCAGGTCTGTTGGTGCACTTATATTCACTAAACAGCAAAGAAACCCCTGGCTAGTCTGTCATATATTCCAAAGCATCATTTCCAGGTTAGCCAGATAAACTATTTGATTAATTATTAACCATTTTTTAGACAGGGAACTGAAATTGGTAACCTACAAAAGAGTCCTGAGGTATCTAACATACAGTGGCATTCATCAGCTACTGAAAACATGAAGTCCTTTTAAAAATCTTTTATGAATGTGCTGGAAGGAAAAATTAGAACTCCAAACCCTGATCTAAAATCCTTATCGGAAATCAGACACAAAAAAGAAGACAAATTTGATTTTTCAAATGTCAGAGCTGCCTGTGTATGTCGAAGAAAAGGGAGTTCCAGGGACGTTGACTGCCCAAAATCACCAATTTTCATGTGAAATACAAATCTTACAGTGTGAGGTGGGCAAGAAAGGAGAAGGAAGTGTTGCACCTGTACAGACTGGTGTGCTGGGCAGGAGTAAAACTCAGAGTCATGCTGGGTGCTAGTCCAAGAATAATTCCTAGGCTTTAGTTCCCATAGAAAATAACTGCTGCTCTATCTCAAAGCCAGTATGCTTCAGCCCAGAAATACATGTTTAATGAACAACCCCAAATTAATGCCATAAGAAAAGGTAACAATTTCTTAAGGAAAGGAAATCCATTAGCTTTGGGGGGAAAGGCAGAACTGGAGCTCGCATGCCCAGAGGCCTACAAAGAATCACCGGGAAACAGAGTCAATAATAAAAAACACACAATAGTCAGCAGGTCAAAAAGTCAAGCCTCTAAGGACATAAGAGGCAAACAAATATTGAAACAGAAGCAAGTACCACAGCAAAGCTCAAATAAACCTTTCACAGAATGGGATGCTAAAGCTTTAATAAGCAAAACTCAGTTGTGGAAGAAGAGGAAGAGAAACATCCTGAGAAAATGTGCAGCACGATTCACTTTCATGTCAGCACAACAGGCAAATACTGAGTGAGGGAACCAGACACTGCACTCCTGGCTGACTAAAAAAACTCAATCTTTTATTTGGCTTCTTTCACCTATGAGATGAAAGCATTGCTTTATTTATATTATTTATCACTCCAACACTACCCAAATTTGATCAGCCTTTTAAGCCAGGTCCCATAGATGATGTTTCCTTTGCACAGGACTCGGAGCTTAAACCCAGCTCCCCTTTCCAGTGTAAAGCACAGCTCCAACCCACCGTGCCAAGACACCCCTTCTCTGTGGAGAGGAGAAGAGATGCTGACAGGGACTTGAATCTTGCTGCCTAAATTATGAGCAGTCTCAGGATTCATTCACACTTTGTTTTTGCCAAACTCAGCTCTTCAAAATGCTGGCTAGCATTCATCAGTGTATTGGTTTCTTAGCTACTTGTGCAAATATCCAAGCTCTTTAGAGATAATTTATGTTCAGAATCCACACATCTACCCATTAGCATAAGAACTACCAAAACAGATTGGTTATGTTTAATTTCATGTTTTTGGAGAACTGAGGGAAATCTCGGGAAAAGCATCAAGTCAAAGAAACTGAAGAGATCTTTCGCTTGAATTCAGATTTCAGTTTTATGATCTAAGCAAATTTCTATTTTAAAAACATGCTTTTTAAAAAATAAATGGATCAGTAACTGTCCAGAGAGTAAATTAAACTGCTGAAGAAAACTGGCACCAGAAAGCCTCTGAATTTTACTTTGCTGGCTGAAAAGATTATTTTAGTAACTTGTACATGTAGTTGTATAGCATAGTTTATATAAAGGATGTTTAGATTCTCATTTTTTTTTAATCTTGGAAACCATTCCTACTACTGACAATATATTTAAAGAATTCCATACATTTTATTTGGTTTAGGAAGAATTTAACAACTACTTAAAATAAAAACATGGCATTTTACCATATATAACTTTAAAGGGCAAGTTACCTTTCTAAAAGACAATCATCTGTCTTAACTGGCAAGCAGGTTCCTGCAGCTTGTCTAAATCCAGTCATTTAGGGAAACTTAAAATTCTTCAAATGAAAATCTGCATCAACTAAAGCTGAATTTGATTTATAAAAATATATTTCATTCCATAACAGACTCAAATATTAATTTTTGGTTACATTCCTCCTCTTGCCTTTTTCCCCAAATTTACTACTTAGTGTAGCTAATGATTAAAAATATATTTCCAAGGAAATGAGGAAGGACGACAGAAAATGTCAGACTTACCTCCTGCAACTTGCTCTGAATCCACTGGCCAACAACAGCCAAACTATCACGAGGACAGATGGCCCAAATCATGGTGAGAAAGATGAGAGAGAGAAAATCCAAGAAGTGAACCAGGCTGGCTTTCTCTGCCTGCAAACAGAAATTGTCCCATTTTCATTTCTTACTGTCTGGCATTTTTTTAGAACATAACAGAAATTGAAATACTTTTTAAATCACTTTTTGGTTGTTTTTTTTTCCTATGGAGCCACAGGAACAGGCATAGGCCAAGCACAACATTCCCTGCTTGCACAAAAAAAAAGAAAAAAAAAGAAAAAAAAATCCAGTTGGATACAAGGTACTTTCAGGCCAGAATTCACATAAGCTGCATAAATACAGCTGGAACAAATACATTCTGCCTATCATCCTCTCTGAGAGATTCAAAGCTTGAGGTAGGATGGAGACAACAAGCAGAAAAAGTTCTTCAGTAAAAAGCCACAGCACACCTCGTGTGAAAGAAAAATCTATAGAAATACCTCAAACACTGTTCTTTACATTAATTGGAGAAGAGATACAACATCACTGAGACAGGATCACTAATGGGATAAGTGGACGGTAGACACGACATATTTATCTTTTATTTTATGCTGCTTTCCTTTAAATTCAGAATTCTGTTTTCCAGAGCTCTGGAAAATATATATTTGACATTGCAACAAATGGATCAGGGAATTTACAAGCAGGATCATGCAATACTTCTCTCTGCGCCAGTTGGTGACACAGATTCCATACAAACAAGATAAATTCTTTTTTTTATTATCAGAAATATTTTTTAGCAGTTGAAAGGGTCAGTTGGCTGAACCGAGCCCAAGAAACCACAGTGTGAACTGTTGCTCACCCAAAATCATACAAGAATCAAGCTCTGAGCATTCTAGATTTTGACATTCTAAAACTGGGTGTTACAATAATAACAGTATCAAGTTTAAAGATACTTTTTAAAAAGTGTATCCACTTGTACAAGTAGGAACAATTTTGGGAATAACAGAGTCGCTGGGTACCGCCAGTTCTTTCTGTCTGTGCTGCAAGAGAGGGATTTGCAGACCAAGTTCTGAATGACTCTTGAAATTGAGTCAGTCCACCTGTAGAGCTGTGAATAAAGCCTTGGCAGCCTCTGTGTTAACAGGGACCACCACAGGTCTTCTGACAGTTATTAAGTGCTACACGAATAATAAGGATCTGCTGTAGCAGACTACTCATTTCAAACTCAATTTTGCATTAATTAGATAGAGTCATACTGAAAACTTGGTTGGTGATGATAGGGAAAATCATAAGTAGAGTAATTAGAATTAATAATTTAAGAATATTAGACAGCTTTCTTTAAAGACTTACCGCATGTTCCAGCACAGCGTGAGCTATTTCATGTCCTAAAATAAATGACAGCTGATGAATATCAGAAACTGCCTCCAGTAACCCAGTAAAAACAAACACTTGGCCATTCTGTAAACAAAGAGAATAAGAATTAAGTGGGAAACATATCAAGTGCTGTTCCAATATTATTTTTTTCTGTGGTGTACTACTTACTGGAAGCACAAAAGCATTTACACCCGGTTCATCCACCACATGGATAACCCACTTGAGAGCTGAGACTTGGGGGACGTCCTTGTTGCTTTCAGACAAATGCCCAACAACTCTCTCCACAACCTGGTAGCGTGCATCTGTCTCAGGTAACATTTGATGTTTGAATTGCTCCATCCACTGAAAGAAAAAAAAAATTATTGGTCCTAATTTTTCAGGTGGACAAATGTATGTCAAAACATGTAATTTGAAAATATCCTTGCACTTGTTCCGTTCTTATCTCGTGTCTCTGACAGATGGGAATATGGACACATTTGGATATGGTTTCTCAAGTGTCACTTTACAATCGGAGATCACGGAACTCCAAATTACAGGGATTAGTTCAGTGGACAAGAAACAGTTAAGAGTGTTTGCTCCATGCTTTGTAACCATGATGTGCTCCTTGTGCAAAGGGAGTTCTAAAAAAGAGAAGTGGGGAACAGATGAAGGGACTCTGCAGGGTTCTGAGCATGAGGTTCAAAACTCATCAAGGACACTACAAGGTTTGTTTGCCCGCCTCATCAACGGGACTATCTCACCACTAAAAAAAGCAACAGTTTTTGAGCACTTTCAATTGCTTGTCTAAAATCTTACCATATCATATTCCATCTGTGACAGTTCCCTAAAATGCTCTTTGCCAAACACCAACAGTCGAGCGCGCCCAGTGATGGGTGTCTCCTCCAAGTGGGTAAAATAAAACATGACAAACACAACTCCCAAGCTGCTGACACCCAGCAGGATCTTCCATTTGTTTTTTCTTGCACTTTCTTTGAAGAGTTCCCGTTTATTAGGAGGAAGTGCCTTCCACCAATTTCTGATGCTCCTGTAAGACACAAATGGTGTTAATTTAGGACACAGGTGAAAAGGAATTTTATTTACAGCCCCCTCTCAGGTAGGAGCTTATGGGGAATTATCGTGTAATTGGCTTCTGCTCCACTGCATTTCTCCCATCCCACAGGAGAAAAAAAGAATGCCACTTAGTGTCTCAGTTCATCTCCCTCTACCACACAAAAATGAGAAAGAAAAGAGCAAAAACTACATCTAACACCTCTGATAATGGGAAAAACCCACCTCTTGTTGAGCAAACTGTCAGTCAAACAGCACTGCAAACACACCTGCCATCCTCCCCACACTCACACTTTGTATGATGGGTCCTGCGCTGAGAGGAGAGTAACAGAACATTTTACCTGCCAAGAATGATGGCAAATAATTTCTGAGCTGGCTTCACAATAATCCAGAAAAGAGGAACTGGTGCAGCCTGAAGTGATGGTGATGTGTGAAAAGATCTGTTGATCTGAATGTTCCAAGCAGGAAAGTGACACGGGGTTTGCCCTACAGAACTGATCTGGAGGGATGGGATCTTCTCCCCCAGTGGCTGAGAAGACTGGGAGAAAAACCTTCCCGAACTATGGTGCACATTCCTGGACACTTCTGTATGTGGGACATCCAAAATACATCTCAGTCCTTTATCAATCAAGTTTCTGTAGCAGTCAGGGTTTCCAGTAAAAAAACAGTTTCTTGCATTTCCAGTCAAATCCAACCTTTGGCATCTCTTTCTGTCACCCTGAGTTCGGCACCATCCTGTGCAGGACCTAGAGAGATTATTGCACTTCCCCTGCTTGCACAAAGACGCCAAATGCGATAAAATACAGTTCCTGCCCGACAGCTTTAGACCACAGATGATATTCATAACTTCTTTGGTTGGTTACTCTGAAACAAAGAAAAAAAAAAGAAAAAGAAAAAGAGCAGACTGGTATTAAGAAGGCCACCTAAACAAGAAACTCTGCATCATAATTTCATTTCCCCAGACGGATAATATGTATTTGTTTGTCAACAAATCTGCATTACACACAAAAAGGTCACAGTCACAACTGCATCTGTTTACAGTTGTAAGATATCAATCTGCTTCTGACTGTGAAAGAGATCAGTATCTTGCATCCCTGAGAATAAAACAAGGTGTGATTTATTTTTTCCTTTCACTTTTATTACCACCAGATCAGAGTGACCGCAGGTGTCCCTTGGAGGTCATCGCCTTTCTACCCTGGGCTCCCGCCCACCGGTGCCATTCCTATACATGAGCAAAACCAGGATCTGCAAGCACGTTGCTCGTACTTTACTCCTGGTCTAAAACACAGCGAAAGAAGTCTCCGCCAGCCGGGAGCCTCTGGCTCACCGACATGGAAATGCCTTGGCACGGAATAGACCCAGGCCCTCCCGCCGCCTGAGGGGCCCCGCCGCCGTCATGTTCACCCTCAGACTCCGATCGCGGCCTCTGCTTCTCCCTCAGCCCCGCCACCCTCGGGGGTAACCGCGATTATCGTGACATGGGCTGATGTGAGGAGCCGGGAGTGGGGAATGACGGAGACGAGTCACTCTGAGGCGCCCGCCCGGGTAATGGCGGGCGGAGAGGCGGGGGACAGCTCCGGCCGCCTCACAGCTGCGCTTCCCAGGGACCGGGAACGACCTCCTCCGCCGGGCTCCCCTACTCACCACCGCGGGAGGCGGCGGCGGAGGGGCCGGGCCGCGGAGCCGGTGTCGATACGGAGCCGGGGCGGAGGGCGGAAAGCGGGACGGGCTCCGCGCCGCTGCAGCGACCGCCGGGGCCCCGCGTCCCTTCCCTCAGGCGGGGCCGCCGCCGTTCCCGCCGCCGCCGCTCCCCTCAGGCGGCGGCCGCCATTTTGTGGCAGCGCGGGGGGCAGGGGCGCCCCTCTCCAGGGGCAGGGCCCGATCTCCTGCGCGCCTCAGCCCTGGCCTTGCCCGCGGTGTTTCTGTGTCAGCTGGTTGCAAAATGTGGAATATGTCAGGATTGTTTTAAATCACGGTGTTCTTCGATGTAAGATCTCTGTGTGCTTTCAAGTCTAAATCAGTGGAACAGGCAGCAGCCAGCTTCCCCTAGTCCAGGTCATCCGGGAACTAAGAAGGTTTAAGGATGTAGCATACCAAGGTGTTGATGTATATCTGTGTAGACATTGCTAATTCGACAGAGTACTCAAAGTTTGTGTACCCCACAGCTGAACTATGATCATTATAATAATATAAATCATACCTGCAAGTTAAAAAGAGCCTGCCCAGGTGAAGGCCCTTTCCCCGAGAATGTGTAGAAGTCAGCTGGGGCTTTGTAACTTGTATGCAAATTAGTAATCAATCATAATAGAGGGACTGTGCTTGGAAAGTTACTAACTGAATTCCTGTGTATAAATAATGGCAGGGAAAGATCTGGTGATGCTGCTTGATTTGCGGACTCCAAGAACTGGAGCGCAGCTCTGAAATAAAAAGTAATTCAAGTGTGCAATTATTGCCTTGTTGCCCACCAGGTAACAATCCTGTTCTGTGGGCAATAGCCTCATGGCTGAGAGCAGCCCTGAGTCGGGACCTTTTTGCTTTTGCAGCTCCCTGAAAGTAGTTTGGAGCCAGGTGGAGGTCAGTCTTTCTCCCAAGGAACAAGTGTCAGGACAAGATAAAATGGCCTCAAGCTGTGCCAGAGGAAGTTCAGGTTGGACATGAAGATCAATTTCTTCACAGAAAAGGTGACTAAACGTTGGAATGGGCCGCCCAAGGAGGGGTTCAAGGAGCGGCTGGATGTGGCACTCAGTGCTCTGGGCTCGTTGGGGATCTGTCCCAGGTTGGACTCGGTGATCTCAGAGGTCTTTTCCAACCTGATAGAATCTGCAGTTCTGTTTTTGGGGACCTGAAACGGGCAGAGGTTCCTGCTGCCAAAGGGCTGGTGACACTCCCGGGCAGAGAGCAGGCGCATCTGCTGCCATGGTAGGAGCAGAGGTGATGTTTCTCCCGAGAAAATGGCAAGCTGCTAACTTAATGTGTAGCTCTTGTTCTACTCCTCTGGCTGACAAGTACATCTTGAGCCATGTGATGTGAAAAACAGGATATTTGTGGAGGGAGGGTGAGGCTGGGATGTGTGGTAATGACAGGGCAGCCCAGGCTGCACATAAGCCCTGGTGTCTTGAATGTAAACAGAGGCCCTGTTGTTGTGGAAGGTGAAGAAACAAATCTTTGACTTCCAGAGACACATCCTCTGTGATGCTGAGTATTATTCAGGGTTTGTTGAGGTACTTCTTATTCCTCCTTATACTCTTTTATTACCAGAGTCCTCCTGTGAAAATTCTTAAGCATTGATGTTCATTGGCAAGGGAAATACGTAGTGACCAGTTGTTGCAGTCCAGGCCAAGAAGGAACTGTATTTAGTGATAATCTTTTAATTTCATCTGACACAATTCCTTTAAGACCTGCCCAGGCTCCATTATCATAAGAAGCACGAAGAGTAAAATCTGTCAGTCAGTAACACAGCATTAATTTTTGTGACTGTCTGCTCCAGTCACAAAACCAGCTGAGCTGTACCAGCAGAAAAGCACTTTGTCTAACCCAAGGCTTGTGTGTATCCCAGCTGTCAGGATATGAAGAACTGAGTTGAAAGCTCTCATTAATGTTCTTACTAAACTTGGTATTTGCTTGCTTTTCTTGTTTTCTCTATCTGTAATTCTCAATTCCTAAGCCATTAAGGCTATCTACCATTTCTTCTGTCATTTTTTCCACCTCACTTTTTATTGAGTCTGCTGAAAACATACTGGTTTGGGTTTTTTTCTTTGCATGTTTCTTTTTGCAATTATTTGTTTCTCCAGTGCATTATTTAACTCTGTCTGCATAGAGGACATAGGAGCTATTCCTGCATTCCTGACTTGGCTAAATCCTTCTTAAAATCAATGGATGTTTTGAGTGTGCAAAGATGGGACAAAGAGTTGTGTTCTACATTCTGCACTTCTAAAGTTTCCCCAAGTATCATCACTTGCAATTAAATCTTCAAAGCAGACAAGCAGCAAATACAGCACAGGTAATTATAGGATCTATCAAATACCAGCACTAAATATATCTCTAGATGAAAATCTGGTAAACAGTTGAGCAATTGGAAAGTTGTAGAGTGTTTTTTTCCTCTAAATAGATGCGTAGTGGGAAAAAAAAACATTCTAACTTGTAATTTATATTATTGCTTCTCTTGAATTTTAATGAAGACGTGTGCATACAACTTTTTTTTTTCCTTGAGGAAATAAAATAGATTATTCTCTGGTGACAAGACGTAGATTAGGACAGTTTTGCAGGTGAGTTTTTGCTTACAAGCCTCATCTCTTCCACAAAAAAAGAGTGTAATTCTTATTTTAGAAGAAGATCAGAAAACAAATTTAAAATTTTTAAGACTGCAGAAAGCCTATTTAGAGTTCATAAATTATTTCTGAAGTGCAATTAAACAATTAACACCTTAACAGCTACAATTTTCCAGTGTGGGTGTGTCCATTAGCATTTGTGTCTCTTTATATAAATAGTTGTTCTGAACTGAATGAGGTTTTGCATGTGTATGAAATTACTCACACAAGCAAACACCAAATCCAATAAAAGTAATGAAAAGTAGTTTAACTCTGAATATAAAAAGTATTTTTCTGTGCTCGGTATACAGATACTTCTGTATTTGCTACTAAAGTCTCTCTGCTACCAATTTTGGTCATCATGATTTAAAAGTTGTCAGTTAAAATATATACTCTTCAGCTTCAAATGAAAAAACTCAGTATAAAATATTAAAATAATGGGGTTTTATATAAATCCAAAGAAAAACTAATTATTAATTTATGGTATTTTAATTCAAGTTTCAATGGAATTCACTTCTGTTCATGAATGCTGGGCTAAATTCTTGGCCGATAAAATGCACTCCATCACCTTCTGCAAATCAGAAACTGGATTTAATTCCACTTAGTCTGTTTGGCCAGTTGAAATATCAGGAGTTCACATTCATTTGAAAGATCAGACAATGATTTTTATTAATATCATGATTTTTTCCATATGTTGTGCACTAAAATATCCTGCCTTGATGAACTAGTGTGCTGTGTTGTGTAACTGTCCTTTGCCCTCCCCTTCCCCACTGAGATACCAGTTAGAGGATGCTCTTTAACAATTTAACAGGTATTAACTATTGCTGCATATTATCTGTTATTGATGGTTTAAAAAAAGTAGATTTAAAATCCAGAAAACAAAGTTACTGAACTGACCAAACAGAATTTTACTGTAAAACTGTTCCTCTAAAAGCTGTCATAAAATTCAATGCCAAATTTCATTCCAAAACCTGTGTGAAGAGGTTGTAAATCAGGAGTGGTTTTTCTTCATTGCCTTCTAATTGTTCCGAGTAGTTTTTTTGCATGCAACCAGAGCAGTCAAAGTGCTGAGATTTCTCACATTTATCTCAAAAGATCAATTTATCTCAAAAGAACCACCTGAAAAAGGTTGGGTGCCTATACCACCGGTACTGCTGGGCCCACATGTGAAAACCTCAGTGGGAAACTAGCAGTGCACATTTTCATGATTCAATCTTTCATTTAGATAATGCAAAGTCTCCCTCATCGTTTCTGTGGCGCTCGATTGGTGCTGGAGTGGGGCTGTGGGAGTGTTATCCCTCGGGGACCTGGGATCATCATGCAAAGGAGATGTGGATCTTGTCAGGCGGCCTGGCGTGGATGCAATTTTAAGTAGGTAAAGCCTGCTGCAAGAGATTTGGTGAGAACTGCTGAAAAATCGTAGAACAAGTTCTAGAAAGCTCGTTTTTCCTGCTTTGATAGCAATGGCAATGACTAAAGATTAAATTTAGCACTGACCAAAAAAAAAGAAAAAAAAAATTAGATGTAATTGCAGTATTTAAAACCCTGAGGCAAATCAGTGGAAATACTTGGAAAGGATAATTATACCTGCACGAGGAAGATCTATTTAATAGCATTAACTGGCCCAATTAAGGGGAAGTGGAGGAAGGGGCAATCTGTTACTTCTTTAACTGTTCCCTGAAAAAGGGATTTCAATATTCAAGCAGTAGAAATTGTTTTGGCTTTTTCCAGGGTGATTCCTCAAGGTTTGCACATTTTAAGAGCTATTGGAGGGATCTTCCCTCCAGTTGTCAATAACATCCCAGAGGTGTGGGTGTCCTCCCACCCCAGCGAGAGAGACCTCGGTGGATTTACGTGGCAGTTGTTGAGATTCTCATCAGTAACCTCATCTGGCATAATCCCAGTCTAAGCATCCCTAAGAGATTATTCCTAAGCGGGGGAAGAGGGCACCAAAAAGAAGATTCTTTGCTGTTCCACAACAGCAGCAGTTTGACCGTTTTACCGCTGATGAGAGCTCGAGGCTGCAGAGGGATGAGCCCAGAGGAGGATCTGCTGCCCTGAGGGTGTCCTGAGGCCTCCCTGCTCTGACCAGCAGCGAGGTGTTTTTAATGCAGGTGTGGGGTGCCCACCCCAGCACCTACCAACCAACACGGGCAGTTTGTGTCCAAGGATTCCGGGGTACGTACTCGGAGATACGGGCAGCGGATTTTCCTGGCAGAGCAGAGTTGAAGGGGGTTTCCATCCTTGTCTTTCATTTCCTTGCTGCAGTGCTGCCATTGCTTCTGGGGCTGTGCTCAGATCGTGAGTGGTACAAAAGTTGGAGTTGAAAGCAAAGGCCAAAGCTCACTTTGTGCAGTTGCCCAAGGGGTAGCAGCACTGGCCTCTTCAGAGCTGGGATTTGTTTTTTTTTCTCTGCGTGTGTTTAATTTGAGCTTTCCAAGGCAGCCAGTTGGAACTGCAGGACATAATTTAGGTAACAGCCAGCTGTGGCATTGCTAAAGCAAGCACACCCCCCGTTATAATCCAAGCAGGCAACAGCACAAAGGTCTCTGCTGTCACCCACAGAACCCAGAACGCGAGAGCACAGGGCCTAATCACTTGAATAAAATGAGCAAACTTTCCATTAAAACAGGCTGGGCTAATCAGGAAAAGGATAGGTAGAAATTTTGGAGTTAACAACCTCAAAATCTGAATAATAAAAAGCGTTTATATTTTGCAAATTTTAAAGCTGCAGAAGGGCTCATGGTCTCTTTTTCAGTGAGAACATCAGGAATTGTAAGAACTTCTGAATGTTATGTTTAAATGTTCATATAATATAAAATCTCATCATTAACCTTGAAAATAATATTTTTTTTCTCTGATGGAAAAGAGAAAAATGCAAGGATTTTAAAAGACTGGTGAAAGTCACTGTAGATCTCCAGAGAATACTGTACATCTCATGATCCCTGATGGAAGGACAGCACCAGCCTCTCAAACACATGGCTTTGAACTGCTCTGCATAAGTTAAGAAACTGGTTAAGCAGTGTACTTGGAAAATTTTAATTCTCATCCTACATTTCTTCAGCTGATGGCTGCTCAGCTCTAGATTTTTAATTTAAAAATCTAAATTTTTTTTAAATTATACATGGCTGCGTGGAGTTAGGTTAAGTTGTGAGTTTTCCTATGACATGGAAAACCCAGCCTGGATCTCAAATTCTCACTTCATCTTCTCTCAGACAAGTGTGTATTCCTGACTGACAAACAACCAGCTTCAACGTGTTGCTGTTAGGCACACAATGAATTATAGACCCTGCTCCAAAACTGTCAACATATTAATGCTGCTGCTGCAATTGCATAAAAATTGCATTTTGGGAAAACCTGATGTGCCTGCCCCAAACTATGTACCCAGAATTTCCCAGCAGGTAGGTGAACAAGTGATGTTGAGTGGGAATGGTGTGTGCTGAACCAAATGTTATTAGCCAACAGCGTCTATAAACAAAGGCAGGAAGAATCAAAGCCTTTTCCCTTTTTTTTCCCCGCTATCCTTTTCATTCAGCAGAACTAGAGCTGTGTATTTGATGGTTTGCCGTGGAAGTAGCACATTCCTGACCGCTGCTAGAATTACAAACGAGCAAAACTGGAGCTAACTCAGAGCAGAAAAGAGCTGCTGGCCCCGTGGCAGTGCCCAGGTGGAGCAGGCACTGCTGAGGGAAGCAGGGAGAGCACTGGACTGAGACATCCGTACTCAGCACAGAGAATGGACCCGACAATATCCCAACATTCAGCTGTCTGTAGAATGTCCTTCACAGTGGGTATGACTCTGCAAAGCAGGAATGCAGCAGATGAGTAGGTAGCAAAGCAGTCCAGTGGTGTGTTGGCCAAATTCCAAGTTCAGTTATTACACTCTGCTCTTAAATTCCCCCTGCAGCTCAGTTGGAATAAAGCTCTTTTTCAGCCTGTCCCAGAGCACCGTGCAGCGTTTCTGTGAAGCTGTACAATGAAAAATATCTCCTCCCATTAAAATTGCCCAGGGAATTTAGGTAGACAGAAAGCTATTACCGGAGTTGGAATGTGGGCAGAGTACCAAGGTTAGCTTACACTTGCATGGGAATGAAGGGATCTTTGCTGACAAGGAGTGTCAGACCCTCATTAAGGAGCACAAGTGGGGATAGCTCACTGTGCTGCCTGAATACAAACCCAGGAACTTGGGATCTCCGCACCTGGAAGCCACCCAACACCTGGGATGTTTCCCAACAAATCACTCTACAGAAGCCTCTGGTGCTGCACAGTATCTTATCATTAACTTATTTGATTATTTAGGAATATATATGAAAGTATTTGTTGATAAAAGAAGTTCCAGAAACTTTTTTTTTTTTTTAAAGACCCCATGAGCTTAAAACAAACTGCATTTTAAAAAAGTCTACCAAGAGACAAGCAGCAGTATAGCCCAAATATGCTGAGGCAAGTGTTTTAATTTCAGTCAGTAGATACACCAAGAACCCCACAGAGTATTTAAGTATTTAAGCAATCTGAGCCAGGCCTGCAGCAGGAGTGAAAGCATTCTGTGTTATGTTAAATAGACATCTGTAACAGTTTTCTTACCCTCCAAACTAGGAGTCGTTTAAAATATTTAGGTAACCGACGCCCAAATTAATTTATACTCCCCAAAATTTATTCTTACTAAACAAGAATAATTTAGAGCAGTCACTGTACAAATTCCTATAGGAAGGAAAAAACCTCCAAATCTATCACATATACCGAGTCTGTTATTTGTATTTTGTGCCTTTTTTTTCCTCTTTTCTTCCTGAAGTTGCCTTTCTTCTTTCAGCTCAGGGCAGTTCTAAGCTTGGGGCTTTAATTTCCCTCATTTCTTTACACTCAAATTTTTTGTACGTCCTCGTGCGCAGCCACCTGAGGATGAGCAGCACGGCGATGCCAACGCCAGCGGTCAGGAGCACCACGGTGACCACGGCACTAATGCCAGCTGCCAACTGCTTCATGCAGAACTCTGGGGGCTTTTCATCCACGTAGTAAATCCAGAGCTTGTCAATAACCAGAGCGTCTCCATTGACCGAGACTGCGAGCTGGCTGTTGGAACGAAACACGGAGTCATTGTTCACATCTTTTTCAAAGTAATAGGCCACGTCGGCTATATCTACATCCCACCTGGGTTTCTTGTTCTGGTCCAGGCGGATTTGGATTAGGGGGGGCTCGTACTTGATGGCTGCGATGTATTTGGGGTGCAGCTTGTACCTGCTCTCAAACAGCTGCCTCAGGGCCTTTGCCAGGTCGGGAGCACCGAAGGCACGGGAGCTGCTCCTGTGTGTCAGCTCGATGTAGATCCACCTGGTGCGGACCAGCTCGCTGCAGCTCAGGCTCCTGCCTCCCTTCTCCGTCCTCCGCACGCCCGCGGTGTTCACGCACCAGCAGCTGCTGGACTGATTGCACTGCCTGGCTTTAAAGACGCCGCTGTCCTCGCAGTCGGGGTTGTAAATGCCGTCGCTGTCGGACACCCCGTGGGGAGGTCTCCAGAGGCGCTTCTCCTTCGAGGGCGACATTTCTGCCTTCATCAGGAAGCATTTTGAAGTCAGGGTTGAGCAGTCTACAGGGTGATCCGAACCTGCCAGCCTGCAGGTGCAGTTCCCAGGGCTGTCCTGGGCACACACTGCCCACTTGTTGGTCGCACAGGTGCAGCTGTCGTGGGCTGGTGAAGCCACTGCCAGAATCAAACCCAGCACGACCCCAAACAGAGGCTCCATAGCGCAGGAGAAAAGCACAGATGAAGTCCTGAGCGACAGCAGGCAGCATCCAAAGCTTTCATTCACCGATGGAGGCTGCTCATTCCTACACACTGGCGCTCTGCTCCCTTTATTGATTCAAATCAGACCCACCAAACAGGTTCTTCTTCCAAAACAATTGGCATCTCCTTCCCAAATCCAGTCAACAGCTTCCTGGCTCCCTGTTACTTCTCAGGGAGTGGCACCTGCCTCCAGCTGCCTCCCTCGCTCCTGCTTGATGAGGAAACACCGGGGAAGAGACAGCAGCCATGCCAAGCTCCTGCCATGGGCTTCCTTTACAGATTAAGACAGGCAGCCAGCCCTTCTCCTTCTTTAGACTTCGTACAGGCTCTATGCAAATGGCTCCTCAGGGAGTTGCTTCTGGAGGAAATCCTACTCCTCCACTTCCATCATGGTTGTTCCCGTGTCTTCCACTGCACAGCATCTCTATCATTCCTCTATCTAGATTCTTATCAGTTATGGAGTTTCTACCTTCACAGCTTTATTAAATAATACTCCTTTGGGAGTCTGACGGTTGCTGCCTGGAGCAGCTGCTGTTTCAGGAGGAACCACAGCTGACCAGGTTTTGATGGCTGCTCTCCTGCAGAGAGGAGCCTCATTTTCCAGCATGGAAAGCTTCTCTCCCACCTTTCCTTTGGCACACCGTCCAAGGCAGCACTAGGAATACTGATTTGCATGCTTATGTTACTCTTACGAAGTTGTTTGTTATTTCTGAAGGGATTTTTCAATCTGAACATTAATAACACTCCAGTGGCTCCCAAGTCTCCCAGTGATCTACAAACCTGTATTACCATTTCCACGTGCTGTGGCAGCAGCTGACAAAGATTTTCCAGTTTGCATTAAGTCAACCCCATTCATCTGCTTCGTCAAACCCCGTCGGACTCGTTACAAATCTTTGAGACCAGTAATGACCCCAGAGCAGAGCGTGCCTTGCAGTCAGCTCCCACCTGAGCCCTGCCCCACTCGGCTCTGTGGGCACCCTGGGAGGGACCCTGCCGGCCAGGGGCCTTCAGAACTCACAGCCAAGTCAGAGCTCCCCGTGGAAATGGGGTGGAAATACCTTCTGCCAAAGCAGGACACAATCTGGATATTCCTTCAGGTAATAATAATGGTAGTTACATTTCTTAGAAAATAATTGAGATCTACAGCTAAAACTATTATTAAAACTGCCAGGTAAGTCAATCTGTCATGTTGATGACTCTATAATAGTTTAGCAACTCTTTTCCCATTTCTAAGCCATTCATTTACCCGCACTGCAATAATGTCCTTTTTTTTTCACGTCCCTCCTTCAAAGTCAAAATCCATTTAACTATCACCTACCTACTCATGTCTTGTCTATATTTTATTTCATGTTATTTAAATGCCAAATGTGAAATATAGTTCAAAACAAAAGTGCATTACATCATTGACTTCTCCTTTTACTGGTGGATTTTCCCCTCTGTAAATAAGGATGGAACAGACTTACTCGAAAGATGAGTTTTTCCAATTTTATATATATATATATCTCCAAGTACTTATATATATTTATATATATTAAAAAGTAATGCCTCTATGACACCAAAAAAAGTATTATTTCTTTTAATCCATGCTAAGCTGCAACAGTACTACAGGAATTAATTTTTTAGAACAGCAGGCTGTAAAAGGAATAATCCTGTAGGAAATGTGGAGTGCATTATTTCTTTAGTGATCTCTGCTTCCATGGAAACAATTTCTCAGCACAATTCTAAACCTCGTAAAAGTAGGGCAGTAGGTCTATGTAAAACAGCAATTAAACAACCCGAATACTTTTATCTAGGCCATTAAATACTTTGTCCAGCATCAGGCGTGCTGAGAGTGTTCACTGGGATGTTGAACCTCCGGCTGCCTCCCGTGGGGATGGATGCAGTCGGGGCGCACGGCCCCTCTCCCTGCAGCCCCTTGGGTGCCTCTTTTGGGGTGCACTGCTCTCCTCCTCCACAGCCCGGCCTCACGGCCCAGCAGAGCAAATTCTCTCCAGCGCAGCGGGAGAGGGATCTGCTAACGGAGCTGGAAGCGACACACGTGGAGCAGGTCCGGGGAGGGAACACGGCTGATGGAAAGGGATCAGCATGTGCTGAGCCCCCTCCCGACCCCCGCGCTACCACCGCTGTGCCGGTGGAGCAGCTCCTGAGGGAGCCTAAAGCGGGTGTCAAACAGGGGAGGGAAACAGCTCCGCGGGCAGAGATGGATTCGCACACTCCGGGACAGCCGCGCTCCGCAGCGCTGGGGGAACGCGCCCTCTGCCGGAGCCGCCTCCTGTCCCTCGGTCACCGCCACCGCGGAGCGGGCTCGGGAGGAGCCCGCACCAACACGGCAGCTGCGGCCTTCATTAGCAGACTCTCGGCTAGCGTCAGGCAGAAATAGCGGAGAGGCAAGCAGAGGAAAAAGGTACTGAATAGCAGTGGCAACAGCGTTCGCTTTTTACTTGGTTATGGGGTTTTGTTAATTTTTTTCAACTGAATTGTTTTTGGAAAGTTAATTAGCTTTTAAAAAAATTAAAACGGGGACTTTCCCTCCTCTTGCACACAAGATCTGCATCCCTATGAGGCAGCACTGCTGGTAAGTGGGAGAGCAAAACATGATTCAGGCAACAAATGCCCATAGGATATTTGCCAGCAGTGGTAGCTTGGGAGGGGGATTATTTATGTTTATTTTGTGAGGTTTTTGTTAATTTCTTCTTTAATTTTCTAACCTGTTGAATTCCACTTTTAATTTTATCATTCTACTCACTGCTCAACAGTTTCTCATGTCCTGAGCAACAACCTGGTGAGGTGTAACGCTGGTCCTATGGAAAGGAACAGCAGATCAGTCTGAGCAGGTCCACTGAAACAAAGCCTGGATGGGAAAAAAAGCTTTATAATAAAAAAATTTCATGCCTAAAATGTGTTTGGTAGAACTGGTATATTAGTTAAATAGATTTTTATTTCCTGGGAAGCATGCAACTTCCAAACCCGTATCATTGACAATCACTCAGTGAAACTAAATGATGAAAAGTACTTAGGTTTGTTTATTTCTTACCCTGGCTCCTGTCAATGAAATCATTTCTCGGAGTCACAACTGTGCTCTTTCCAGTTCCTATAGAATTCTGTGTGCTAGACTGGATCCTGATGCTACAAGCACTGTATTTTCTCCCACACCACCCTGCAACAAACACTTGGAAATCCGGAGCCTTTTATGTGCATGTCAAAGGCTCAGTCCTGCCCCATATCCTCAGAAAAATGGCTCCAAAAGTCTGAGTTACTCCAAAATTGAGCCCAGAGAGAAATGGATACACCAAGTGGTAAATTCCACCCAGCAGTGGGACCTAAAGCTGTGCCCCAGCACACACAAAACCCACCAGTACTTTGGAGTCCACAGCTCTTAAGTGTGGGAAAATCACTGAGTGTCAAGGGCTCACATCTTCACCTGATCTGGTTTCGCTCCTTCCCCTTAGTGACAGAAGGAGGCTCATCTGGCCCGATAAAAATATAACATTAACTTCATGTGAAGGACTTCCCTCCTTGGGATGCAATTCTATGATTTTAAAGCTTTTCAAACTCTTTATACAAACAAAAAGTTGAAACATATAAAATCTTAAATTTCCATTTATGTTATGTAGAACTATGTATATATATATATATACACACACACACATACACACACATTTTCTTAAAATAAAATTTGGGTCCATTGTCTCCCCTCTAGATATAAACTCCAAGTCCTGCTTGAGACTTTCAAATATATTGTAGACCTCTCTGAGAAACTCTACCCAAGATAAGCATGTGTATATAGTAATACCTGTAGACAAGTCAAGTTTCCTTAGTATTTAGAAAGCAACATTTAAAGCACATTTTTTTCTAAAAAGATTCACAGTGATAACAGTTCATGAAACATTTCCAAGTTGCAATCGGGAAACTTCACAATCAAGATCAATCTGTGACTGATTTATCTAAATATCAACCTGTATGAAATCATAACTGAGGAACTGATACAAACAAGTGCTTTTCTATTGAACTGGACATTCTAGAGAAGACTCTGAATATAAAAGTGGGGGATTATTTTTCGTCAAAAACGCAAATCCTTTTTTGCTCGTTGCACTCAGTTTGCCATCAGTTACCAGGAGCTCTTGTTTCCACAGGAAACGGTGGCAGTTAGAAGTGGACAAACCCCAATGATCTGGAGAACAACATAAAACCTCCCTGTAGAATGGAAGGTCAGAAAGAGGCAGCCTGTAGTAAGACAGGAGTTAGCATTTCCACTGGAAACAAGCACAGCCACTGAGAAGTCATGAAACTCGTCAGCTTTTTTTCCCCAATATAGAAGCAGGATGGCAAAGAATGTGCCAAAAAGCTACTTGACCATCAGAATCAATGGGGAAAAGTAATTAGAAAAATAGCAGTAAAAAAAGAAACTGCATGATGTGTTTTGCTACAACTGGATGAAACTTCTTACTGGACACCAGGAAAGTTTGAGCTACAAAACTCTCATTTCAGTTAAATTTCCCTTTTGTGAGCTCATTCAAACTTACACTCTCTAAAGCAAAGGAACAAACCCATTCTAAGTTAGAGGTGCCCTTGTAGATACAAACATTAGAGAAAATTCCCAAACTGAAAGACTTGAGAGAGGAAAACTCTCCTTGCAGACTGATGCACGACATTCTTGACAGGGCGTCCTCCTTCCCAAACATCAGGCCGGTCAAGCATGAATTCCATGGCACACAGGTCACACACATCAGGAGTTTCTGAAGTGTTTTTAAACCACAACAAGAAGATGACACTGGTTTGTTAACAATCACTATTAAAAGGAATAAAAATTCTGAAAGAGTTGACATAATGGAAAGGAGGCGAAGAAATCAAAAAATGAAATCAAAATTCCAAATTCCAAAGCCATCACACTGGCAACCGCTGTGAATGTTCATTCTCACTTCCTTCAGCATTTCTTTCACTCTTGTATGTGGAAAGGAATAAGTTTTCTATCTGGGTCAAGAACTCTTCAGCAACGAGGCAGTTTGTTACCTTGCCCAAAGTCTTCCTCATGCACTCCAAAAGCTAGGCAAAAGAAAAGGAAATCTGTTTTTAATTGTCATTTCCCCCTTCTTTTATGTGGTAAGTATTGCAAAGAGATTTTTATTTACTTGTTTAGGATGAACACTACATAAAGTGTTTGTACATTATACATTTAAAAGGAATAGGGTGATCTAAACCCAAGTCTATAAAACCAATTATCTAACAACAAAATTCCAGAGCACTCTACCAACTCAAGTTTAGATTTACACTTTATAAGCAAGGATGTATTGAGAGGAAACAAAAAAAAAAAAAAATCAATGTGTGCAATTACTGCGTGCAAGTTTTCTGTTTATGTCTTTTGCTTTGGGCAGAGCTTTTGTCTTGTTTGTGCAATAATGGTATAGCTGCCATTAGTCAGAGCTCCAGAGCAGTGACTTCAGAGACTGGAAAATTAAAGTTCCTATTTATCCATGAGAAACATGGCCCAGCATTATTTTACTGATGGAACAAAGGACTGGGAAGACCAAATCTGCTCTTCGGACATGTGCAGGTCTTGACACCGAAAGCACACAAAATGCTGAGGAGAGAACTGAGTAATTAATTGCCATTAATTCCTCTCCAAACTGAGGGTCTAACTTGGTGTCTGCACATAACCACACCCTTACCTCTCTCAGAGGAGGATCTTTATTCTCACTGTGATGTAAGTAAATAAGATGTGCCATAGAAATCATTTATTATCATTAATTTACAGCTCTGATTTGTCAAAGTGTAACTCGGGCTGACTTCTGAGATGAAACAGATTTGCATATAAAAAAGCATCGAACATAGAAAAGTTAAGAGAAGAAAACTTACTTTCTGCAAACAAGTCAGGTCAGAATCTCTATGAAAAATTTTATCCATGGGGACACTGCTGTTGGAAGAAAAACAAACTGCTGGAGAAAGCAGCCACAGGCCTTGACTGAAACGTAACAATAAATGCATAAAAACTCCAACCTGGCTGTTTGTAACGGAAGTGGACACATACCTGTGGCAAAATCTGTATTTCTCAATTATCCACCTGGTTTTTTCAAATATTAATTCCCACTGAGGCTCCTCCAACATCTGTTCCGTTTCAAATTTGTAGGGCAGGCCTGCAATTAATTGAAGATCATTATTCGGTGTTTCTGCTGCACTCCACTGTTTTTTTCCTGTTTAGTTGAGGTGCAATCCCTTCCTTCCCCATAACTGCTCCTCACTTATTACTGACTGCAGAAGCCTCTCGTTCTGTTGCTTGACAACATTAAGGAGGTTAAAGGATGACGTGTTTTGGATTCCAAATGTGGAATTCTGGTGGGAGTAGGAACAAATCTGTTCAGCTTCCTGTCCTTGCCAATTCCCATTCCATAAGGAAGGACACAGAAATCTACAACAAACCCAGAAATGGGAAAAGGAGTGTTTTTAACTCAATTGCACTTCTGTAGCCTAAGAGTTACATGGTAATCAAATTAAGAAAAAAGGTTTGATTTTCCAGTATGAATGGGCTGATGGTGAAGTGTTGACTACTGTTTCCAAGGAATTTTGCTCAGAAATGAAGAAATTCTTCTGGCTTCCTGCAGGTAGGGGGAAGAGAAGTCTAGAAAATATTTTAGAAGGACCATCAGAAAGTTATTTATAGAACGTAATTCCTTTACCAAAAATCAGGGAGAAAGGAAGAGACTGTACATTTCCATAAATCATTTCCCAAGAGCCAGAGGGGATGGCATTTTGGAAACCCTTGATTTCAGGAACTCAACAGAGATCTGAAATCCTCTGAGAGAAAATGCACATGACTACAAAAATGTCTTCTTCTCAGGGCAGTAGAGTTTGTCAGTATTTTAGGGTGGGATGTGTGGGAAAAGAGGATAAAAGTGCAGGAGTCTCAATAAACAGGACCCGGGGCACAGATGTGGCCACTGGTCCCTCTGGCCCGGGACTGAGGCTCCAGGCAGATGCTGTGCCAAGGGAACTGGAAACCTCGGAGTGTGGATGCAAAACTCAGGATTTTATGAACAGAGGGAGGAGGAGAGAGTATGGGCAGCCACCAGAACCATCTGCTGTTATCAGGGGAATTCTCCTCAAATGCATGTCAGGAGAAGAGCAGAAGATCTGATCATCACTTGCAATACAGCAAATCTTACGTGGAATGTCCTTAACTGTTCTAGAAAGGGAAAGATTCTGTTTTCATGAAATGCCAATGGTATTTTTAATCAGGAATTTGCTCTCTTAGGTGGGGGCCCACGCCAGCACCATTCCAGCTTTCATGCCTTGTGTTCCCCTGGACAGCTGGCACATTTATTTGATCCTCTGACCTTCTGAATGCCATGTTACTCAAAAATTAAGGATTTTTGGCCACTATAGCAGCCAATTCTTTGCTATCTACTTCTGTCTCCTCGAGCAGAGAATCTGCTCAGAATGTTGTAACACAGCAAAGGCCAAGTAAGACATGGGAAACAGTTTCTAAGCCGTTCACATGGAATCTCTGTAAATAACAGGGACCTGTGTCCCAACCCTTTCACTTCTTTCACCAACTGTGGTGACTTCTAACAGAAAAGATCAATCTTATATGTATTTATACTTGTGTATTCCTTTCCTGAGAACACAGAAAATTCACAGGTTTATTCTCTCAGTGACATTCCTGGGTTTGTCCAGCACATGTTACCATTATAAATTACACCATTTATACGGTATCACCATGTTACCAATATAAAAACATAAATACAGATTTTTCAGGTTCAAAAACAGACATCTTCCCCTTAAGACCCAAAAGAAAAAGAAGAATTAAGACACTGGATCAAACGGGGGTACTTACGATAGGAACCGTCAGAACTGAGCTCGTCACTAATGACCAGACAGGTGATCTGGGAATAGGGAAGAGGATTATTCCTGTTGTAAGGGCTTATGATCATCCCAATGAACATGGCTCCACCCCTGGAGAAATAGCTCTACAAAACACCAAAAACACCACATACAAAAATCCAGTCTTATTCAGAACAGCAGTGCTGAAACCTAAAGAACAGCTTTCACATCAACGTATGCAGAGCTGCGAGGTGCAACAGGGAATCACCTCTAACACCTGGGAGGCTCTGGGGTACCACTGGTACCACTCCCAGGAGGGAGGCTGCTGGGGATTTGGGGCTGTTTCTGCTGTACCTGGTACTTGGCCTGGGTGTGGCTGTCAGGGTTTGGGGCTGTTTTGGCTGTACCTGGGTGAGGCTGTCAGGGTTTGGGGCCATTTTGCTGTACCTGGGTGTGGCTGTCAGGGTTTGGGGCTGTTTTTGCTGTACCTGGGTGTGGTTGTCAGGGTTTGGGGCTGTGTTGGCT
>VWZN01013643.1:688056-699175 GCA_013396955.1 Regulus satrapa | reverse complement strand
GGCTGTCAGGGTTTGGGGCTGTTTTGGCTGTACCTGGTGTGGCTGTCAGGGTTTAGGGCTGTTCTGCTGTACCTGGGTGAGGCTGACAGGGTTTGGGGCTGTTTCTGCTGTACCTGGGTGAGGCTGTCAGGGTTTGGGGCTGTTTCTGCTGTACCTGGGTGTGGCTGTCAGGGTTTGGGGCTGTGTTGGCTGTACCTGGGTGAGGCTGTCAGGGTTTGGGGCTGTTTTGGCTGTACCTGGTACTTGGCCTGGGTGTCGATGTCGCGGATGGAGGGGTTGGGCTCGAAGGCGGGGTGGGAGTGGTACCAGCCGATGACCTGGAAGCCCCTGGCTGCCAGTGACTCCGAGGCCTGAGTCTGGGACACCGGGTCCATCTCGCACTGCAGGCCTGTGCTCAGGCTGTTGCACGGCTCTGCTGCACACACCTGGGAAAAAACCTCCCTCAGACACAGAGAACTTGCAGAGTTCTCAGAGTCCTTTACCAGATCTTCCTCGTGACGCAGCTAACTCTTGAACGTAAGCTTAACTCTCACATTTCAAGACTACGGTAATGAACTTCAACTTTAATATATTTAACTAGTTGCCTTTTAGAAATGAGTTACACCTTGTTCAAATTGTAACTATGATCGTTTCAGCTGTAATATTATAAAGGAAATGTGAAAAGAAAACCACTTACTTCCACAATTTTATCAGCTTCAGAGTACCTTCCACCGAGCAGCCCGATCACTTCTGCCAGAGACACGTGAGAGTGCTGGAATGAGATCAAACAGCAAAGTCCAAGCTGTGGGATTTCTCACAGGGCACTGAGAACTTCTCAGGGATACAAAGAAGGGAAACTCAAGACAACTCAAGACTCTCCAATACCCAGTTACTTCTATTTAAAGCAAACATTCAAGATTAAATTCGCTTATTATATCCACAGCACAGATGCAGTGCAAGGGTGCAACACTTCCACACACGAGGCAATGCTGGCTTCAAAAACTGCAGCCTGGGCAGTGCTGAACAACTGCACACATTTTGGTACAGCCTGTTATTCCTGAAAAAACCCACACATTGCTTTACAAACACAAAATCAATTCCCAGACTGGGAGAAAATGAAGCCATAGATTTCAGAAGGGCAGCCTGTTTCAGAAAGTAGCTTTAAGCAGATCAGATTTTAAGTATGACAGAGAACAGTAAGTAGTAAAGCTCTCAGTAAAGTAGCAAAGCTCTTCTTAGTTTTTCTAGAAGGTCAATAGTCGTACACTAGGCACAATACAAAACCCATTCATTTTAGGGGCTTTATTTAATACTGGAAACACACTTCTAGTATTTCTAGTATTTCTGCCTGGAAAGAATCACAGAATTCTTTCCAACCTAAACCAATGATTATCTCATTATCCCCCTGTCGTGGCAGGGACACACCTGGCCTTGAACACTTCCAGGGATGGGGCAGCCACAGCTTCTCTGTTTTATTTTCTGGGTCTTGCTACGTCACTCATTAAAATAAAGAGCCAAACCCACAGCGTACACGTCACAAAAAGACAAAACTTAATGCTCACCAAGTCCATTATTAAAAGTGCTTCGGAAGACACTTTCACCTGAAAGGGTTCCTGAAATGATAAACACAATAATAAGAGAAGGCACCCAAGCAGTGGAGCTTTCTCAGTAATTCACTCAGAGGTACATACCTGCTTTTCTTCCGTGAACAAACAGCATGGTATCAGCTGAAAGGGATCAAAGGAACTATAAAATGAAAGAAAATTTCTCTAAAGATGTAGGACAGTCAGGAAACTTCTCAAGTTTCCCACTGTCTCCTTGGCAGAGGAGGAATTAACCTTGTTTTCTTCACTGGATTTTCTCATCCCACATTAGTATGTTCTTCCACCAAATACAGAAATGTCACTTCCCACACTCCTAAATTCCAACGTGGAATATCTGAAAGGCATCCCTGCTATTTCAGACCAGGATACATATTAATGCTGTGCAGGGTTCCAGCCTGACAAAACACAGGACATTTGTTCCATTTCTAGCAGATTTTTGTTTGAACACGATGTGATCAAATACCTTTTGATTTGTCTTGAACCTTTAGAAGATTTCGCAGGTTTCAGTTTTTCTTCCTCTCTCCTTCTTGCTAATTCTTCAGCTGAGAGATGCTGAAAAGATTTTTTTAAAAATTGACTGTTTCAATGTCTGAAGTGCTTCTTTAGCCCTGATTGCAAAACCAGCCTGGAATATATTCCTGACATCCCTGCCCTCTTAATATAATTTGTGCATTACAAGACTACTCAAGATAGAGGCAAGAGCCATGGCACAACCAAGCAGTGTGGAAGGAATGACAATCTGAGATCAAGCCCACAAGGTGCCTGAAAAGAGAATTCTCACTCTCCAAATCATTCAAATTCAGTAACATCACTGCCCACGTCACAAACCAGGTGTAAATCCAGGTGTGACAACCTGCCATTACAAACCACTGCCAGAATTTATCATGTCCCCTCCTTAGGGATGGATGTTTCCAACCTTTACTTCCATCCAAATATGTATTTTCCAGGAAGTTTTGGAATTATTAACCCACAGTTACTCAAAAATAGGTATGGCATGATACCATTATGGAAGTAATTGTTACAGGTAATTACTGAAAGGTTGAAAATTTCTATACAGGAAAGTTGGATATTTACAGTTCTTCACTTTTCATGTCATTTGTAATTGTAAGAACAGACATGTATTTTCTTTCCAATTCTTCCATAAAATATTTAACCTAGTATGAATTTTTTAAACACTTAATAAACCACAGTATTACTGGGGATATTGCTAGTAGCAGAATTAATATTAGGAATTCATTATCACCTGCATAATGAGCACAAGGAAACTGTACAGGACTGAAAAAATAACATTCAAATGTTATTCTCCCATCCCCTACTGTTACCCTAAAGGCAGTTAACTGAAAGCAATGGAATCTCCTACGAGACAAGGCAAAGAGTTTTATGGGCATAAAAGCCCTGTGCAAACCCCAAATGCAGCTGTATTTATCAGCAGGAAGATGTACCAGCTGTACTTTCCAATTAGGCTTCCACAAGAGAGGTGAAGAGCCTATGACACAACTGTTCCCTTGTCTGCTTGATGCAACAGCACCTGCCAGCAATTAGCAAGAGCTGATGATTTAAGGTTTACCTCAAATGTCTGTCCTTCCAAATCCTTTGCATCACACCAGTTTCCCCAAGGGTCCCGCACTCGCCGTCTTCTCGTGCGCTGAGGCAAGAAAAGCACCAAGAGTCAAAGCTGTTACCCTGAAAAAACTGCATTTCTTCATCTTGTCCAAAAGGTGACTGCCCCAAGAACAGCACTGACACTCCAACGTGTTCCCACAAAATAAAGAGCACCCTGGATTTCTGTAGAATCAAGTAGTTCACAATCTGCCATGAATTATCACCGGTAAAGTTTTTGGGGGTTTAAGGCTGTAAAGCCTGTTAGTGTTCCACGGAATATCAGCACCTCTGGCAGCAACAGGGCATTGATATCCAGCTCTGAATTAATGCTCAGACAACACACAAAGCTAGAAACTCAGTGTGTTTACATTTAGTCTATGCTACAGTTCTTTACATTCTAATTTATTATTTTTAAAGTGGGATTGATTTAGTTTTCCTCTCATCGACTGATTTACTTTGCTGTGAAGTACTTAAAAATGCCACATTAACTGTGAATATAAAAATTAACTCCAGCAAGCCTGGGTAATTCACAGAGTTATAAATGAGTTACTGCTGCCTTTAATTGTATGCACAGGGCTCTCAATAAGCCATAACATTTACCTATTGTATTTAACAATCCAACTGCAAGCAACTTCATCCCACACTGCAATGCCCTTTGCTATTTTGTGGCCAGTAAATGATGGAGAGGTGGGGAGGAGGTTCAGGCTGCAGGACAGCTGCAGTGAAGTACCAGAACATGTGAGAGGCTGTGAGACACCTGTACCAAACCTAACACCTGAATCACAGGGCACTGTAAGGAAACTGCAACTTGAGTGAGAGGAGAAATTCCCGGAGGTGCCCTGGCTTGCAAACCGAAGGTGGGAGGGATTTCCCGGTGGTCTGTGCTGCCCCCCGAGCCCGTACCATGGACTGCAGGCGCTGGGCCAGCTGATAGGCTTCCACCGTGTCCTTGCCCTCCCTGCAGCGGCTCCTGTCGGCGGGCTGGGGGCGGTTGTACACGGCCTGTTCTGCAGCACACACAGGGAGAGGAGAGTGCCCGCGTCAGCAGAGCTCGGGGACGCTCCCTCAGCACTGCCACGGCTAAGGGACAACAGCAAACGGCACGGGGACAAAGCGAGCAGAGCCCTCAGAGGAAAGACAGCTCTTGGTAAGTCAGAATTCTGAGGGATGATGTAGCCCTCTGCCACTACACTTTTAAAACAGCAGAACCTCCTTCTTGTTAATTAATTTTTAATAACTTTACTTCAGACAAAGTGTAATTGCAAGACATTGCTCCTCTCCTAGGCGATGATCATTATTCAGCTTTGGACCAAAATTCATTCAGATGCTCGAAACTAACATCAAGTTACAGGTGCATATTCACTTTTAACAGGTTGCCTAATGTTAACACTTGAGTTGTTTAAAAACTAGCCCTGAGGATGAAGGCATTGGTGTTTATTTATGAAATACTTATAATTTAGTGTAGGAAAAGAAACAGTTACTTGAATTATGCCTAATAAGAAGGAGGGCAGAATTTCAGACACAGCTGCTATCAGGACACACACACAAACAAACATCCCACCAACTGGTGGTGTGGTCAAATATGAAGAAAGGGAAATAAGAAAGAAAAAAAAAAGAGGTTTTGTATAAACCCAAAATTCCTAATCCTGTTAACAGGCTACAAGCTCCTCTAGATTTCCAAGACCATGAGAGAATCTGCTCAGAAGGTCTTTCCTAGCAAGGATGAATGTGCATCCTATGTGTGAGCAACACACCCTAACGCTGGGCATTCCTTCAGCACTGCCCCAAAAGAGGCTCTTTTGAGTGCCCCCAGCAGAAATATCTTTACCACAGCCGAAGTTGATGGCTCCTATCAGCTCCAGGTACGTGTGGATCCGCCCGATGCAGTTGACGTCCCCGCAGTTCTTCAGGCCCGGGCGCACCGAGGTCTTGTTCAGGTATTTGGGTTTGCATCTCTCCCTAAAACAAAGCACAGCACCTGGTCAGAGAGCAGGACAAGCCACGGGGGGGGTGAAGCAGTCGGGTGACTTCAACTGAGGTCTTGTTTTCACTCTCTATGCACTTATTCCTTCCTTTAAACGGATACTGAGTCTTCTCAGTTCAACTCCTCTCCGGTGTGGAATGGAATTTTAGTCTCTCTTTGCAACTGGAAGCAGTCAGAGCACGAGACAACTGAGTGACAACAGAGTTAAGCTCAGTAATTCTTTCTACTTCAAAGCGAGCACAAACCAAAACTGGCAACCAAATTATCTTGAGCTTCCTAGGACAAGTCACTATGGTTTCTTACACCAGCCCTTTGTAGGTGGAATACAAAATATTTACGTGTACCAGCACCACTCCAAATTGCTTCTTAATCTGAGGCATTCTTTTGGTCTACATTATTTGCTCTAGCACAGACCTCTTGCTGCCATCCTGTAAAGGCACGGCTACAGAATTAATGCCATTGGTTATTTTAAGGAGTCATTTATTAAAATCATTCTCATGTATAGGATGGCAAAAAGGGCAGGAAAATAGCACAGCCAAAATAAATGCAGCCTGTTCTGGTACAGGACATTCATTTTCTTAATGCTTCCAAGTGTTTTCGTTGCTCAGCTTCCAGAATGCCAGAGAAAAAAATCAGAAAGATGCAAAAGAAGCATTAATAATGAATGGTCTTCACTGGCAAGCTATCATACAATTAATTTCACTCTACTCAGAAATAAGCTATTAGTGTTAAGTAGTGTTTTAACTACATCAGACCAGGACATCTTAATCACTTATTTCAGTAAAGCAAATTAATGCATCTCACCACTGATCCAAAATGTAATTCCTGATTTTCAAATAACGCTCTGGTGTTTTGGCCTGGCGCCCTTCAAAGAATTCAGGTATAGCCTGCTTCTCTTCTTCCAGAATGATGCTTCTGTCAACCTCCACTTCTTGATCAGGTGGCTTCAACTCCTCTGCTTCCTCTTGATGATCTTCATCCACTTGGCAGGGAGAAGGAAAAAGCAATCCATTGTCAGCCAGGTCTCTCTGCTCCTCGCTGAGCTCCTGATCGGTTCCTCGCGCAGTCCCATGACGTGCGACCGGTCCACCTTGTTCAGCTTTCTCAACAAAATGATGGTACTGCTGGTAATCCAAATTCACAGATTTCTCCCCGTTGAGGTGCTGAGAACACGTTGCTGCCACAGCAGGAAATATCAATGCATCCACTGTGTCTGGCCTGCTGTGCCGAGGATCTTCTGTAGGCAGAGCAGTTGCAGAACTGTGGCCAGCAGATGAAAAACCTTGTTCCGCTGCTTTTGTTTCTTCAACTGGACTTCTTGGGATAACAGGCAATTCAGATTTTCCTGTTTCTTGCTGGAAGGTAGGAGTGAGTAGTTCATCCATGTCATCAGTTATGTCCACTTCCTCATCATCCGAGAGCTTTTCGATTTTCACCGCGTTCAGGTTGGGGTCTGCACGGCCTCTCAAGTTTCCAGCTTCCACCCTTATCCCATCTTCCACGGGAAAGCTGCTCCCACACTGACTTCGCTCTTCTTTTTCTGAATCACCATTTTTTGCCTTAGGAAAATACAAAACACTTTGAAGAAAGAAAAACAAACCAAAACCATCTGCCTCCCAAATAATCAGGACTGTTCGAACAGAAGATATTCTGAAGTGTTTCTTCTTCAATTTATCCTTTTAATTTAATTTAATCCATTGCAACTGACTTTTACACAGCACTACAAGTATACTTTAGGCCAAGTGTAAATTTACATTTATTTCCAGTAAAAAAAAACCCTAGAAAGTAGTTATTTTCTCTTAAAGACCAAGAAATCTCAAATGAGGCTGAAGTGAAATCCACAACACACAGCAGAAAGAGCTGTGTAGTAGAAACCAGCCAGTATTTTCAGACTAACAACCAACAAACAGTGTAAGGGAACACAATCATACTGCATTTCTTTTTTAGTTATACCAGCAATAAACGCAGTGGTCACTCTAGCAATTTGAAATCAGGTCTGACTTCACGCTTAAATCTGCAAATAAGGATATTCCACTTCTCTGAACACGGGAATGAATAGAGTGCATGTTTTGACAGCAGTGCCCTGAAAAGACAGATTAAAACCAAGCTGCCCACTGGCAAACACCCTTTGGCCAGCTCCAGGGATGCTCCATTTACCTTGTTCCTGAAGTACTGCCGGGCGTAGCTCTTGACCTGCAGAACAGTTCGAGTGCCGATCAGCTTGGCGATTTTCGTCCACCTGCGGCCAAATTTCACCTGGAACAGCAAAGCCCATGGAAGTGACCCAAGCTCTGACATCCCAGACGTGGCACTGCACGTGTCAAACCAGCTCAAAACCTCGCTGAGTCCTCAAAAGGCACAAGGAGCACAGCACACCCATGGTAGAGAGCCTCGCTATCTTTGTCCTACCACGAGGGAAGCTGCATCCAACACTAAGAGTTACTGTTATTTTATTAAAGGATTTTTCTTGACCCAACTTCAGGCACTCTGCTGCCTGCTACCCCAAGGAGTCCTCATGCTTGGCAAAGCAAATCCTTTCACAGCTGGCACAACCACATGATCTCTGTTAAAGGATTTCACTTTACTACCTGACTTGCCTTTAGAACACACGATACCTCCCAGAGTTAATGCAGCATTGTGATTGTACAACATGCTTATTCATGGCGACTGCTTTACTCTTTAAGATCAACTCATTCATTCCATTTGAAAGATTTTATATATATATAGATAAACAAACTCACCAGTCCTTGTTCAAACAGCTCTTTTTCCTCTGCTGTCCACTTCAAGGAGCTGCCAGGTGATTTTGTAGGCGAACGCACCCTGGGAATGCAGGAGGCAGAAATCAGTGCTTCCCAAATCCAGATATTCCCCAGACACTCAAAGCACCCTCTGGCAGGAGGACTACTCCCCACCTTTGGGAAAACTCAAAGCATTGCTCTAAACATGAATGTGGCTCATAAATAAAATACTGAGAATCACATCAGCTTCTCCATCATGATGGGAGATTCAAGGCAACTCAATATTCATCAAGAGACCCATGGCACAGAAATACATAAAGCAGGCAACAGAAAAGTTGGGGTAAAAAGGCAGCTAGAATTAACAATTTTTTTTCTATCATAAGGATCACTGTGCTACCCAAAAACTCCCCAAAACTTGGTTTATTCTAGCCTCTTGTTACACACAACAATATTTCTTCCTGTTGAAAGGTCTTGTAAATAATTGTATACAGCCAAACAAAAGAAACTTTGCTTTTTCTTTTTTTTTTTTCACAGTACCTGGTAACTTAACAAAATCAGGCACCACATTTAAAAATGCAATTCAATCATTAAAATGTACATACGTGACTTTTCCAGTCTTCTTATGTGGGCTGCAAATGCAAAAGTGAAAATAAAAATTAGTAATTCTGCTGCTGGTGTATATCCAGAAAATAACCTTAATTTAGAAGGATTTTTCATTTCTACTCAGCTAACTAAGAATTCTTCCCAGACAGATCTTACCTTTTCATAGACCTTTTCTCCACTTCCTTTTGGTTGAGCCATATTTTTTCAGAAAGTGATTTATTAGATAAATAATATCTGAAATAGTTATTAAGTAAGGTTTCAAAGCATCACACGTGAGAATTTTAATAATCAGAAAAATTACACTGCCTCAGAATTACCCAGGTGTAGAAACAAATGCTGCAGTCTCTACAGCAGGATTTCTGATTGGACAGAGCTTCAGTCACCTTAACAGGGAAAGACTTGTCCAGTTCTTTTGGATATAGGAAGTTTTTTTAGCATTCCACAGGAAAACATAAAACCAAATCAGCAAAAGGATACTCTTCCTCCAGCAACATCTTCTCAATGACAGCCTTGTTTTCTTCACTAATGGTGCTGTCCAACGTCCAGGGCTTCAAACAACAAAAAATACATTTTAATATCTCAATTCTGTCACACTGTACTTGAGTACTGACAAGAAATAGTTTCTAAAAGTAAGGAAGAAGCACTGGTTAAAAACCTAAAAGAGCATGTGCATGGAGATTAGAGAACACAGAAGCTCTGATAGCCTTACTACAAACACTGATTAAAAAAATACTTACAAGACTGTTGCCAGTTCTCCAAGATGAATCGAGATAGTGATCCTGCAGCAGGCTTGATGCTGTGTTTTCATGATCTCTGAAAGAGATCCCAGAACCATTGTATTTTTAATATTGAATGTCACTGAGTTGTGTTATCTCCATTTAACATTTCTACATCTTACCCCCAACAAGGTAAAAGCATTTTCTTGTAAAGGCAAACTGCTTTTCCTGCTGAGGAGAGCTCCTGCTTGCACAGGATTTAATAAAATCCTGTCACACGGGGTTGTTAGAACCACAGAATAAATCCCTGGAATGGTTTGGTTGGAAGATCACCTCACTCCATCCCCCTGCCATGGACAGGGACATCTCCCACCAGACCAGGCTGCTCCAAGCCCTGCCCAACCTGGCCAGGGCTCACCACCCTTACAGGAAAGTTTCTTTCCTATACTTAATCTCGTCTTCATACAGACCTCATCCAGTCTATATTTAATCTTTACTGTAAATAACTACTAATTAGAGAATTGTCACTGATCAACATCATTGATCAACTTCCTTTTATTTTCATGCAGCACAAGATCTCCTTAGCAATTAGTGTTAATTCCTTGTTTTCAAAAATCTTTACTTCCAGAACATTCAGTCTTATCTAAAGGCTAATTATCCCTACATTCCCTGCAGTGCTACTAAATTAAACTCACCTACTGCTCTGAACTGCTTTGTGCAGCACTTCCAACATCTCTTTATAGGATAAAGGATCAGGATGAGTCTCCATGTCGAGAGATCAATACAACTCCTGCTTCTTTTTGAGCACACCCAGGAGAGGGCAGGGCCAAGAGCCCCCTCGGCCGCTGCCCAGCCTGCAGCAGGAGCAGGAGCTACGTGAGGGCAGCACAAACCTGTCGCTCTCTCCCAGCACCCGCTCGATTTGAGGCATTACAGCTGCTGCCTACTCACTTCAGCATCCCTTATCTGTGAATTTGCTGAAGCCCAGAAAGCCACTGCAATGCTGGGCTGCATCAAGAGCAGCACAAAGGTCAGCAGGGATTTGCTCTGGTGAGACCTCAGCTGGAGTGAGGTGCTGCATCCAGCTCTTGGGTCATGGAAGTGTTGGGTCAAGTCCAGAGGAAGCCACGATGTTGATAAGAGCACTGGAGCACCTCCCCTACAAAGATAGGTGGGGAGAGCTGGGGCTCTGGAGAAGATTGTGTGGAGAACCTGAGAGCAAATTTCCACTATCTGAAACGGCTACAGGGAAGCTGGAGAGTGACTCTTTGCAGGAGCTGTAGTGATAGCACAAGGACTAAGGGGTACGAACTGAAAGAGGGAAAAAATAGGTTAGATCTTAGGAAGAAATTCTGTACTTGAGAATAATGATGCCCTGGTGCAAAGAGATTGTGGACGCCCCGGTCCTGGCAGCATTCAAAAGGTAGATTTAATAAAGCCTTGAGCAACCTGCTCTAGTGGGAGCCATTCCTGTTCATGGCAGGAGGGTTGGGATGAGATCTTTAAGGTCCTTTCCAATCCTCGACATTCTAGGGTTCCATGAACCCGTTTTCTGCGCCTCCCTCCCGGCGTTCTGAGCCTCCCTGCCTCGGCGAGCTCGCTATCACAGTTACACAACCCTGCACCTTCTCCATGGGTATTTTAAGGATTTTCCCAGCAGCCTCGCAGCGCTGTTCCGGGCTCGGGCCGATCCCATGACGGCGGCTCGGCGCTCTCCTCACAGCAGCGCCCTCACAGCCCCGTTCCCAGTGCCCTTCCCGACCGTGCCCCACACCGGCGCTGTCCCCTCTCCACAGGCACTCCGTGACACTCCAAGGTCTCTCCCGGAGCGGCGGGAAGCGCCCGGCCCGGGCCGCCCCCTCAGGAGCGGCGCTCCCCTCACGACCCCCGCCC
>VWZN01013643.1:666196-687638 GCA_013396955.1 Regulus satrapa | reverse complement strand
TGGGGGGGAGGTGAGGGGACGTGGCGGGGAGCTGAGGGGCCGTGGGCGAGAGCTGAGGGGACGTGGTTAAGAGCTGAGGGGACGTGGTTAAGAGCTGAGGGGACATGGTTAAGAGCTGAGGGGACATGACTGGGCTGAGAGCTCAGGGGAAAGGGGTGACAGCCAGGAGGAGCCTGAGGGGGAGTGCGGGAGGCGGCGATGGGAGGCTGGAGCACGGAGCACACGGTGGTGAGGGGAATCCTCAGAGATGTGTGTGGGTCTCGGCCCCTCACGGCGAGAAGGACGTGGAGAGGCTGGAGGTGTCCAGAGCTGGGGAAGGGCCTGGAGCACAATGTGATGAGTGGGGGCTCAGCCTGGAGAAAAGGAGACTCTGAGGGGACCTTTTCTGTCTCCACAACTCCCTGTCAGGAGGGTGAGCCGGGTGAGGGGGGTCGGGCTCAGCCCCCAGGGAACAAGGAACAGAACAAGAGGAAACAGCCTCAGGTTGCACCAAGGGAGGCTTAGACTGGATATTGGGAAAAAAAAAATAATTTAAGGGAAGAGGTGATTAAACATTGGAGCACCTTGCCCAGGTTGGTGGTGGGGTCTCCATCCCTGGAGGTTTTTAAGAAAAGACTGGGTGTGGTACTCAGTGCTCTGCTTGACAAGGTGGTGGTTGGTCACAGGCTGGACTCGGTGATCTTGGAGGTCTTTTCCATCCGAAATGGTTCTGTGATCCTCCTCCGAGCCCACACAGGCTGTGTGCCCCTGTGTCCTTCAGCTTCGTGGGCACGTCTTTTCCTTCACCGGGGCACTGCAAGGGTCAAGTTAAAGTGCTGTTTTCTCAATAACAAAAAATCAGTTTTAGTCTCATGCATTCTTAAATCCATGTTTCTCAAAAGGAATGTGAGTGTTTGTGGTAACGTGGTTTGTAATCTGAAGGGAAGTGTAAGAGTTGATTATCATTATACAGGAAATTACCCCAGAGAACTTTCTGTTGGCTCAGAAACTGTTTCTGTTTATATTTGTGTTGTCATCTCAATGCAAATATTTTGAACCAAGAAACTCTGCTGCGACCTTTTTATTCTACATATTTTATCTTCGTGCTGCATTGAAAGTAGAATTAATAAATGGCAAATGCAATGGATTTTGTTCTCTCAACTTAAAAATGAAAAATCTAGACAATGGTATGACAAAAGATAGAAAAATAATTGTTAATAATTGTTGTGGTCTCAGGAATACCTTGAGGAGATACAGACATCTCCCTATTCATAATAGATGGGTTTTTTAAACTTGTGATTTTGCCAAACAATTCCTAAGTAAGCTATCCACACAGGCTAATATTCACAGATCTATGAAAAGATATTTTCTCTCTTTGTCTTGATTTATAATAGAAGAAGTCAAGCACAGTGTGTTTAAGGCTAGGGCATTTTAAGTATGTGATTTGTGAGAGAAGCAGAAGACTAATCAACAATTACAAGTTTAACAGTGTCTTTAAGATCCTTTTTTTTCCAAGATCACCTTTACTAACTTAATTCTGCCAGCTCAAGCATAATTCTCAATCATGTTCCATGTAGGACTATCCAAATTACATTAAAGAGAAGTCTGCACTTAAATGTAAAGTTCTTTCCTTTACATCTTCATTTTGTTATTAACATTTTCTTTCTCAACGGTGCTAAAAATTGAGCCTATTTTTTTTTTCTGTCTTATTCAGTTCCACTGCTTGCACTGGAGTCTTTCTGAGGCTGTTCCCAGTGGGTAAATTTGCTTTTCCCCCTTGTGGCCACTTGCAGAGGGCTCTATTTTATATTTTTCCTCGAGGCCAGGAGAATGTTTATGGACACATATCTGTGCCTCCATCAATTAAAGCTGCTCCAACACCGTGCAGGTTCTTCTCAAAAGAGCTGACTCCACTCTGGCAGCAGACAGATCCTTAGAGTATCCCAGCAGCGTTTTGAAGACGGGTGGGCGCTTGCTGTTGAAGGCTCTTTCAACCGTGTTGGGTTCAGCAGCAGCTCCAGCTTCTGGCAGTGCTTTTACAGTGTGTCCAGAGCCCTGAGAAATGGCCTGACTGAGAGCAGGCTGTCCTTTCTCATCTTTTCCTTAGTGGAGGCACCAGCCTCCCAAAGCGTTCTGGCCAGGCTGCTCTCATCTCTGGAGCTGCCCCGTGTCAGAAGTTGTGCTGGTTCCTGCAGCTCCTGTCCTGTCCTGTCCTGTCCTGTCCTGTCCTGTCCTGTCCTGTCCTGTCCTGTCCTGTCCTGTCNCTCCTCTCCTCTCCTCTCCCTGGGGTTATTCTCTCCATATGAATTCTCTGTTACTTCCCCAAGGTGTTTTCTCATCTTGCTGTAAAGTTTTGGCTCCCCTTGCTTTGAACATGGATAAAACGGAGCCTTCACCCCATGCAGAGAAATGGCTAAAACCGGAGAGCTTTTTGCTGTTTGTGTCCTGTAGAAACTCGGACCAGCTTGTTTTCTGGGGTAAAAACACCATTTTCTATCAGCCACTGCAGGAGCTGCCCTGGCTCATTTATGCCTTGTACAAGTTCTTCTTTTTTAGTCCTTACAACTTCAATTTTGTACAGATTTGTAAACGGGCAGCTCGAATGCAGGGTCGTGTTGCTAATCAAGAAGTGGATTGAGGATAAATAGGAAATAGCAAAGGAGGTTCAAATAATTTCAGTCTTTTCACAGAGCTCTGAACCAACAGCCATTGCAGATCAGTGATAAATCTTTAAGGAAATCAAAACTCCCTCACCTTTGAGTTTCTAGTTGTTAGAAATCCTTTGATCTTCTCTGTTCTTCCTTAGCAACGAGTACAGCTTAATAACAAAACAAAAGTCTGGGATATATAAAGATATTTCACTTGGAAGGCTTCTTCCAGATTTTGAATGCATAATTGGGGATTTAAAAAAAAGCTTTTGTGAATCTGCTCTTTGAGCTGTTGGTTGAGTTTCTCTGTTCCCCTGGCCAAGCTGGTTCCAAAATGACCAATCAATTAAACGTGACAAAAGGAAATTCCCAGCGTAGTTACTGTTGCCATGATCACACACCTCGTGTGATCCCAAATGAAAGAGTGCCCGCTGCCAGCTCTGCAGGTGAAAACCCTATCATGCAATGAAATAAAAGCAAGAAGACCTAGATAAAAATAAACTGTATAAGCAGCTGGTTAGACAAAGTGATCCAGCTGCAGTCAGGGGTATATTTAAGGCCATTTAGCTTGTCATTCCTGCTCTAACCCGGAGTCTGTCTGGAATTTAATTCTTTTACATGAGGTGGATCAAGGCATGGGATTTGGTGTGCAATATTTAAAGTATAATTAGAGCTTTGAATCTGTGTAGTCTTCCATATGGATGTAGGACCTTGGGATCTAGCTGTAATTAATTTAACTTATTGGTGTTTGAATTCCCTGTGGAAGAGAAGGAAATAAAATAGTAATTATCCACACATTTTGAAACCAATTGAGAGAGAAATTGAGATTATGGAGTTTGGGAAAAGCGTGAGGTAAAACGAGCTGAAAAGCTGAAAGCTCGACCTTATTTAAGCAAATGGGAAAATTTGCCATCGGTTTCTTAGTTCAGTGCCCTTTCTGCTGGGTCCTGCTCCCTTTGCAAGTATTTTCTTTAATAGTATGTACAAGGTGGCTGATAAGATTTTTAATTTTTCGCTGTTGACTTTAACTTTATAAGTAAGATCGCAAAATTTATTCTATTAAAGAAAAAAAAAAAGTTTTATTGAAGATATAGCTGGGAAAGGCAAGACTTTTAATATATATTTTGAAAGCGAGCCAATTACCAAGTCAGCGAATTTGACAGCCAATTTAAGAGCCCAATAATTCCTCTGAAATGCAAAGAAGGGCACTACACCAAGAATAGCAAAACCTTTGTCATTTAGTTAATGATTGTTAACTCATAGGTTTAATGTGGCCTGAGCTGCGTTCCCAAATCTGCCACTGACTCACTCTGCAAACTGCAAATTCATCTTGGGATTTGACTTAAGGCAGCCCTGGAGATCCCTCGGTGCCTTGAGTAGAGGGGAAATGGGATCTTTGTGTTGTCATTATTATCAGAGATAACAATCCTCGATCACCTCCACAGGATGGCAGCAGAAAATGTTACGTGGGTGCTGAGCAGAGTTATTATAGATGGCACAGGAATTTTTTTCAACTCCTGAAAAAAAAAAAGCAACGCTGCTATTCTTTAAGATTCCATGAGTGTGGCAGTAATTCCCCGGTGTTGTGAATACAGGAATTTCCATGGGAAGCAGGTCCTGGTAGGGATGGAGGGGTGCAGTTCTCCTGCCTGGCCTTGAGGAGGAACATTTGAACAATATTTGCAGGCAGCATCTTTCAAAGCCACTTCACTTTATTTTGGAAAGTAACAAGCAGCAAATGACGTGTTCTGAGATGGAAAACACAATCCTCAAAATGTAATTATGCCTTTTTTAAAAAGAAAAGTTTTTCATTATAAAGATGTGGCTTATGAGGAAATTCTGTCTTAAAACAAGAATCCTATTTGGCAAGAAAATTTTGGAAGCTTGTTGTATAGATTTAAGAAATTATGCTTTAAAAGCCCTTATTTTTTAATTATTATTTTAACTACTTTTAGAATTAAGCCTTTGTTCCAACAATGACTTCACAAAGAGATTCAGAATTGGCTATTTGAAGTGTGCTTTTTTATTTATGTATTTTTCACTTATTAACTCACTTTATTTGATATGTAAATGTTTTAGAGAAGGGAAATATATTAAGGCTCGACACCTCTTTTAATTAAATGCATGAGGCCACAAATGTGTCGGATCAGCAGTAAAAATAAAATTGGCAGTATTTAATATTAAAGATCTAAGAAAACAAGTAAATTGGGGAGAAGGAAGAGGCAAATCTTCGGGCTTCTTGGTTATCTTTTATGTTTATTTGTTGTCAGAGGGGCATCAGGTACTTCACTTTTATTTCTGCTGGCTCCTTTAGTTCCATCTATCCAAGGACTGGATTATTATGTTGTTTTTAAAGGCTACTTATTAAGTTATTTTAAGAAGAGAATTGTGAGCTTGACTAATTTTGTGGATTTGAAGGGCAGGTGATGGCCTTGGTAGGAAATGTTGGTCTCTGCTGAATAAATGTGTGTGCGTGGAGCTGTTTCAATCTGGCTGTAGCTGGGACTCTTGAGTCAGTTATTTCTGACGTGCAATCTCAGTTTTGCTCCTAACTCGTGTCCTTGGGCAAATCCCTTAATCCCTGTTCCCTGTTTACACAAGCATTAAAAAAGGAAATTTTTTTTTTCTACCTCACAGACACGTCCTAAGTGTTTATTACTGTTGGTGCAGTGCTTTGAAGTTATAGAGAGCTTTGAAGTTTCTGTCCTTTGAAGTATTGTTTTCTGACTTCTCAGCGATGAACATTTATTTCTTAAATTAACGCGTGGCCCTGTTCTCGAGCTGATTTTATGTTGCCGTGTCATCATCAGGCATACATTTCATTTTCTCTCTTTGAATTTCTCGAGGATGAAAGCGACCCAAGGTGCGCCCTGGGTGCGGTGGAAGGAGCCTGTGAGGGCTGCGGGGCTGAGGCACCTGCAGAGGTCACCATTCCTCCACCGAGGCTCTGCCGAGCTGGCTGTGGGCAGCGGGAATAACCGGCAAGAGAGAACGCAGCCAGCACCATTCCCTAAACATCGCCAGCATGCACAAATATCCCCGGGTAATCGAGGCATTTTCCTTCATCAACACACGGCTCATGAATCGAGCTCTGCTTTGGATAAGCAGAGAGCTGAGCGTGGCCCAGCTGCTTGAGGTGCAGCTGTTTTTAGGCAGAGCTGGGCCGAGAAGCAGCGGTGCTGGAAGAGTTGGTGGTGATGATTCCAGTCCCTGTCAGAGCACCGGGGGAGCCGAGCGGTCTGCAAGGGGCAAAGTGCGGGGCTTGGCTTCGGCTGGAGATGAGCTGCAGTCACTGAGGGCCTTCCCGAGGGGAGCCTTGGGGCTGAGGGATGAGTTCGTGCTGCTCACGGATCGGCGGGGAGCGGGCTCGGGGCTTTCCCGCTCCTGTTTGGATGGGAGGTGTTCGCCGTCCGCAGTGGCACTGCAGAGCAGGGATCAGGGGCCTGAGCAGGGCCACTGAGGGCAGGGAAAGCTGATTTGGGCAGACTGACAGTGCTCTGTGCCTGGCTCAGGCTCCCACCCCTCCCATCCCGCTGGTCCCTGTGCTCCCTCCCCTGTGGAGCCCGCGGCAGGCACAGAACACTGACCCGCAGAATCCACAGCTTCTCTCGTTTGTCCACTGCTCGTGGCTGCTTTCGAAGTACCAATAATGCCCAGCTGGGCTGATGGGCAGGTATTTTATTCCATTTCCAAAACAGGCCACGCTCTTAGCACTGTAGGGCAGAAACAAATGCAGGTCACGCTGAGAGCTGCACCCATGCGGTGCAAACTGTTCTCTTTCCCCGAGATCATTGGATTTAAAGTATTTTTCCCCAGTTCTTCATGGTGTTACTTGCCAGGTTGTTTTCTGAAAAGCCACATGGTGGAGGTTGAAGGAAAAAGAATGTTGCCAGCTAAGCTTCACAGAGGTGAAGAAAAGAAACGTTCTTGTTTGAGAACGTTAATAAATAAAATAAAAGTTGGTTTGAAAGAAGCAGAAGAAGATGTTCTGATATGATGAATTATATATTTAGCTACTGCAACTTTCATAATGCAAAGTTTTTAAAAATTTACAACTTTTGTGTCTAAATGATGAGTATCACTGGTTACTTGTTTCTATACATATTTATCCTGCAGACATATTTACTCTCACAAGTTTAATTTAAATGTAAGAACTAATTGTATATCAATCTGTTGACTAAACCTGGACACTAATTGGTTGAAAGCTGTATCAGTATCATCATTTTCTCTTTTGTATAACTTTAGAGTTTAAATGTGTTCTTTCAGACCAAGGCTAACAGAAAACAGCTATGGCAAAACACAAGCCCTCCTATCACTAGGATAAAATGTACATGGTGTAAAAGGATTGAGTTACTAAGTGCTGAGGCGGCTTCAAGGGTCAGCAAAATCAAATGGAGAGAGGGACAGGGTTTCTCTCCAAAACGGGCAGATTTCTTTGCATTGTAAACCAAACAAGCCCTTGTGGCTTTGGGTCAGGAATATGCACTTTGTCTGTGAAATCTTACAGGAGAAAATACTACATACAAGTTCTGTAACTGGTGGAGAGAGTGAGGATCTCCCTCACAGGCCCAGCATTGCTCCCAGAAGGGTGTGGTGCTGGCACTGCATCTCCCTCGGAAACCTTTTGGCCAAATGTGCCTTGTGGAGGTAGAATACTTAGTGAAAACTATCCTAAATTTACACCACTACCAGACAGCATTTTGTTCTTAGTGATCATAAAAATCTAAACCAGTAGACCTTCAGTGTTCTGTCTAAATCTCTCTATCTGTAGCACTTTCCTAGTCTTTTGACAATTGAAATTACTCAAGGGGCCAGCTTGTAACCACACTTTTTAAAACATAGGTATTCTTTTCCTTCCTTCTTCTGGAAGAAAAAATATATGGAAGCAGTTGCTTGTTTGTTTATTTATTCCATTTTCCTTTATTAACATTCAGTTGTACTCCAGCCTGATGGACAGGTTAAAATAATCATGGATTTTTAGTTGCATTCAGTTTATGTTTGTTGTACATCGGAATGAATTTTAACTTTCCTGCTGCAGCAGAAAATCACAGGTGTGTAATAATTTCTTTCCTATTAGTGTTGCAGTCTGTTCTCAGTTCTGTAATTTGGTATCTTTTGCTCAGTCTCATTCAGAGGGATATAGAATTGATTCTTTCATGCTACCTCCCCTTCCCAGTTCTGGCAGTTTCCCTGCCCTCTCTTTGAATCCTCTGCCTTTCACTGACTATTTTGGTTCCCCCAGAAAGTGTCTTCTTGTATGTCAGGCTCTGGATTCCTGCTCCTCACCTCAGCTCCAGCTCAGCACAGGATATGGTTACACCTCCACTCCTGAGAGTGCTGAGAGGAGGGCGAGTTTGACTCCCAGGAGCTTCAGCAGGACAGAACTCCCAACTTCTTCTGAATTCTGATCCAAGTTCTAGCACTGAGGACCTGATTAATCCGAGCACTGGCCCAGGACCTCCCGTCTGCTTGACTCCATGAGAAACACCCTTGTTGATTTAGAGAGCTCCCTAAATCACAGAGTCCTGACAACTCCTCCAGATTCATGGTGTTTGCTTTCCTTGGCATGGCCCAAACCCCCCTTCTGTGCTGGGCTGCACCTGTGATATTCCAGCAGCTCCCTTTGTTCCCAAGCCATTGTGTCTTCCTACTCAGATTTCCACTCAGGGAGTGATTCATGCAGCAGGGGAAAGGCATGACCCGGCTGCCCCCTCAGTTTCCATCCATGTGCAGCCTTCATTTCAGACTTCTCCATTCCCATGCCTGCTACTAACTCTGTTATTCCTTACTCCTTTAGTCTGCACTGGGAGCAGAGAATTATTTGCTGCATAAAGAAGCTTTTAGTAAAAAAAAAAACAAAACAAAAAATCTAGTTTTGGTCACGGGAGTAATGCAACCACAGCAGCACAGGTTTTCTTTTCCCTAGGAATGCCTTTTCTCACAGCACACGGGGTTGGTACCTGTGCCACGCAGCTGCTCTGTGGACAAAGCCCAAGTTGGAGTCATTATTTCAGCATCCTTTTTATTTAATAAATAATAGCTTCCATGGCTTGAATGTTTGGTTGTGATGGAGGGAACTGCCCACCTCCACCAGCAGTCTTTCCAAGAGCTGCATCTCTTCAGGCATCCCTGCTAAAGCTTTTGATGCCTTCTGTTGTCCCTGCATTACTTTCCTTTCATCCTTTGAATATTGCTCCCTTACGCCTTTTTGAGTCTCTTCCACACTGCCCCTCTAACCTCAACACACTCCTTTGCAAATTCGGTTTCTTTCACAGTGCAGTTAAAGTATCCCGTTTGAGAAAGTTTTAAAAGGATTTTTTGTTTGTTTGTTTGTGCTTTTTAATTTGTTTTGGTTTGTTTCAGGTTTTTTTCCCCCTCTCCTAAAGATCAGTTCTGGGTTTACAGGAGTCTGAGATTGACATTGAGCTCTCTGAGACTCGTGGGACTCCTGCCAGGTGATGTGGTAGATGGCATCTGTACCCACTGTCGTTTCCCTGTGAATGTATTTATATATCCTATGGGTTTTTTTGTGAAGAAAATCCTTGGCTCAGTCGTAGAACAGTAATATGCCCACTAGGGATTTGAGAAGATCCAGATTAAGGAAATAATAGTGATTTTTTAATAGCTGGAATCAACCTTCTTTTTCCCTTGTGTCACGAGATTCAGGGAAATCTCAGTTTCAATTAAAAGTTAATATTGCATCATGAAAATGGGATAACTGTGACATTAAGAAGTGAATATAAGGGATATTGTAATGACAGCTCAAGTGCTTTTAGTGACTTCATGATTAATTCAATAAAATATCTCTATTTAAACATTATCTGAAGCAGCCAGAGCTTGCAACAGAATTCAGAGCAAACCTGCTGGAGTGTACACGGCCACGGAAGGTTTGCTAGAAATATTGGCAATTGGAACTTCATTGCAACAGTTTACATCTCAAATTTGCGTTTTCCAACTTGATTTGGTTTCTGTATTACTTTGTTTTTTGAATCTTTCAAATCCAAAACATCTTTTTGTGCTCCCTAGGCTTGGTTTGGTTAGTTTATTTTACAACAGGTTGTATCAATGTCATCTAGATGTGACTTCCAGTTTTGCTTGGGTTGACACCAACACCACCAGGACTGGTGGTTTGTTCCCCCTTCCCCTCCTTCACTCTCTGGCATCATTCCCATCCAGCAAAGCTTTTGGAAAATAAGGAAGGAAAAGGCTTTCCTGTACAAGCTACCTGTGAACCCCATCCACATCGAGAAGGTTTGTGTAAAAACCTGGCAGGCACTCCCAGCTCATGCCACTCCGTGACTTCCCTGTTTTATGCTATCATTCCACGTACAGAAAACGAACCTGAAGATCAGAGCCATTTCCATTCATTTTTGAATATGAAATTGTAAATGGTAAATTTCCTATCTGTGCGTAACGCCCACGTTTTAAATCAAAAGCCTTGAATGCTGACAGCATTAGTCATAGGAAATCCTGTATGAACATCCAGCACTGGAGCTGGACCTTCCCCTGGATCTCACCATAGAAGGAGTTTGCAGGAAAACATTCTGTTACTCTCCAATCCTGCGTGGATTTTAACCCTCTACCTGCCAGTGACTCTGGCATGACAGTGCCTTTTTTTTACATTTTAGAGGCCGTTTGCCACTTTCTTGGGATCCAAATGGCATTGAAAAACAATCTATTGAAATGCTAAAACTGTCTGTATTTTAATAAAAAACCAGTAGCATTCTGTAGTACAGATGAGCACTTTGACACCCTCCCTCATGAGCACAAACAGTCTTCAGTGGGTGCTGTGGTTTGAATAAAAAAAGCCTATTTAGAATATTATATTGTTATATCAACACTCATGTATTAAGTATCAGCATGAAACGAAGTGCACAGGTCAGTCAAAATGGAAAACTAAAAAAGCCAACATCATTTTGAGCATTAACCCTTAATATGGCCAGTGCAACACCAGTAACAAACCCAGCTGTGTTGCACAGGATCATTTTCACATTACATGGCTGAACCAACTGTGATAATTTCTTTGCCTTTGTTTAAAAGGAGTTACCCCTCAATGGGGATTATATATCTTTAAAAATAAAATAAATTTTTAAAAGTCCTGCTTATCATTTTCATCTAGTGGGAAAATCCCACACATGTTGAGTTATTGTGGAACAGCTGGCTTAAATTAAAGCTTCAGACTTAAGGAAGGAATCTTAGAACATCAAGTATCAAATAATAGCTAAATTCCAGATTAGGACGAGGCTTGTAACATCAGGCATGGCGAGCGTATAGTAGGGAAATGGACTTGAAGAATCTTTGGTTTTTACTAATGTGGTGAATCTTGATACCCCCATTTTAGATCTAGAACCAGCAGTGTTTAAACATAGTTTAATCTAGTTTGATGAATAAATCAAAATATATTTTAATATATCGCTGTTCCTATGGGACAGGCTTTGGACTATGAAATACTGATGAATATGCACAAAAGAAATCGAAAGCCATGAAAACTTCTCAGTAATTGAGGGCTGTGCTTTTATTCTGACTCTTCTCGTGAATTTGAAGAGCCTTTCATCGATTTTTGGATCATCATCATTTAATGATCACTTGTAATTGTAAGGCAAAAGTGGTAATTTTTACTACATGGAGAGTTTGTTTTGAACCTGTACTTAGGAAACTTTTCTTTTTGAACTCATAGACTCATGGAGTCATTTCAGAGAGAACAGGTCTCTGTGAAGTCAATGGCATTTGGAAGATCCAAGCAGAGGGAGGATTTAGACCAAGACATTGTTGTTTGGTTTGGGGCTTTTCGGCTTTGCTTTTTAAGCCAAACCTGCCTGGAAAAAGGAGAATTAAGCCCAGTATTTCCACACTGCAGATCTCGATCAGCAGCTATGGAAAACTGTGTGTGCAGCTATAAAGGAGCTCCTCGTGTACAGCTGCAGCTGGAGTTAGGACTCAATTTCATTCGTGATCGTGCTCTTGGCTGGTGTGGCATCGGCTGCACCCCAGAAACACGGAGGAATCTGGGGTTATTATTGTATGCTAATGGCCAGGGCTTGCTTGTTCCCGTTTCTGTACAGGTGGAAAGACAGGGAGTTTTCTTTCCTCTTCATGGCCTTAGAGCACGGCGTCCCGGCGAGGAGTGAGAGTGGCTGCAGAGGCAGGAAGGGCTGAGGGGCTTGGCACGGCTTTCCCGGACTGCTGGGGCCGTGCTCCTGCGCTGGGATGGGCAGCGGGCTGGAAAGGCCATCGCGGGAGCTGTTCCTTCCTAGGCTGGGCTCTGCAAGCGTCCAAACACCGAATTGAATTCCAGGAGGGAGCGCTGCTGAAAGGCTACAGAAAATCAGGTGGCGCTCAGCTGCTGGTGTTCCTCATTTGCAACAGGTTGGAGAACGGAGCTGTTTGTAACAGGAAAAAAAGAGTCGCTCCAGAAGATATTTCCTTCCCCGATCTCATTATTTTGTTGCTTTTTTGTCCCTCCGTTGTCATTGTTACCTTCAGAGCTCGGAGCCCCGGCTGGCTTTGGCAGTAGCAGTTGTAGATGCTAAACATGAGAGCTTTTCTTTGTTGCCACGTTCGAGCCGCGGTACCAACCACGAAGGTTTCGTTTAAAATCCGAGCCTCTTCTCGTGTTGGCAGCCTGGCATTTCCCGTGCAGGGAAAAAAACACGGGAGCAGTTTCTGCACGTGGGGATGATAATGCAGCAAATGGAGGGGGCCAAGGAAATAGCTCGAAATTAATTGTGGGTGTGGTAGTGTACTTTGTAAGTAAATTCAAAACAGGCATGGAAGCCAATATCAAGAACATGTGCAAGAAATTCCATTTATAAGACTTGGAATAATAACCTCACTGCCCTCTTAAATAAATTTAAACATATATGCATAAAGTTAGTCATCTAACAAAAAATAAAAAAAGTTTCATAAGCAGGTACAGTAATGTCTCACAGTTCTCGTTGAAGTTAATGGCTGCATGAAATAATGTTCCCTGGGAAAGTCAAACCATGTTTTATAGGTTGGTCCATATGGGGAGCTGAGCTTGTTTAACCAAAAGTGTGAATTCAAATTAAGTTAGTAAAACTGCTGCAAAGTCTGTCTGGGCATCTCTGTAAGGTAAATTCCATTGAGAAGAATGGATGTAGGAGTTCTGGCTTGGTCTGTGGCAATCTGGATATTGCTGTGAGCATTTCTTCCACATCCTCACTGCCTGTGCCTGCATTTCTGTTCCACCTGCCCGCTTCCTCCCCGGCACTTCAGGTGTTCGTGGAGCTCTGTGGGTAACAGAATAAGGGGAGCAATGCAGGGGGAAAAATTCCCAAAAGCACAAAGGAGGGAGCGGAAAAGAGAAGGAGAAGGGAAAGGGTGGTTGCTCAGGCTGACACCGAGGTAGAAATAAATGCTTCTACACATCAAAGCTGAGCTCCAGAAGTGCAGGAGGTGCCTCTGTCGGTGTTTTCCCAGCAGCAGCAGCGGCTCCTGCAGTCCACAAACTGGCACAGAAACCTCAACTGTCTCCTTGGTGCCTTCATCAAACACCAGCTAAAGCTCCCTGAGGTCGGTCAGCGAGGCCCCAGGTTGCACAAAAAGACCAGTTTGGAACCATCCCTTGGACAGAGATGGACATTGTTACTTCTCCAAAATTACACGGAGCCTAAACTGTCAGTAGTTTGGAGTGTAACGGGGGGAACTTCCCTAAGTGCACTGAGCTGAGGTGGTTTTTGGAGTACAGAAGTGGGAAATCAAATGCAGAAGTCTTTAACCACACTGAAGTGTTAAAAGCACAGATAGATTTGCCTGGAGAAAAGCTGCCTGCTTTTCCACAGGTCACTCTCCTGAAAACTGGAAATTGTGCTCTGCCAGAAAGATGTTGGTTAGAAATCTCTGCTTCAAAGAGCAGCAACCTGGGCAAAGAACACTAAATTCTGCTTACAGTTCATCATTTAAAGAAGGAGATTTGATGTTAACTTTCCAGGGGTTGGTTTTGGACAGTAACCTTTTTGGAGACTAGCTGCAAACTCCTCTACTGTCAGTTCTGGAGTTAGCTGCACTTACTGTATATTTTTACATAGTTTTAATGTACTTTTGCATATTAAAGTACTTGCTTAACCAATTAAAATATATGTACTTATAAATACTTTATCTTGTTCAGTCAGGAAGCAGGGAGAACAGACAATCTATGATTGAGAGCAGAGCCAAACAAAAAAATCGGGGATGGATTTTGCCTGGAGAATTCAGGTTCTTTTTTTTCCCTTCAGGTATTTGGGTCAGACACTTGGTGATTATTAACATGATAAAGATCATATCTTGACTGGAGCCCTGAGACACCACTGGAGGGTTCATTGTGTCTTGTTTTTAATTACTTCTTGCAGGGAGTTTTGCACAGTTAATATTTGGGGATAATATTTGGATAGGAAAGAAAAAAAAAAAGGTGTACATAATGTAGGGGCTGCAGAGAGTAAAGCTTTGCATATGGAGATTTGTTCATCAGTAACACGTGGTGGATGTTTGCAGAAATGTTCTGTGTAGTGAATGTCTCCTGATTCTAATCAGGTAATTGTTGCTCCCTGGTTTCATCCTATCTGACTGGAGGCTCCTAAGTTAAAAAAAAAACCTCATTGCTGGGGCACAGGCACTTCAACCAGCAATTTAATTTATCCAGATCGCTCTCTGAAGGGGCTTGTGCTTTTCTGTCAGCTGTAAGAACCTGTGGTGCCTCCTATCCCAGCTTTGTTAGATGTCAGAAGTTAAACTGAATAAATCCTGAGCTGTATCTCTAAAGTGTTATGGATTTTTGTGTCTGATTTCTCAAGGTGAAAATAAAACAACCTCCAGAGCTTGCGAGGTGTGTGCAGCAGCTCACAATTTTTGCTGCTGTTGAAAGTTCTAAAACTGCTTTTGGACACAAATGGAAATGAACTTTTCACAGTTGCCGAGGGGGTTTGGTTTGCCATCATACAAAGTCAGCAACTCTGAGACTCGTGTCACTTGAAATGGGTAAGCCCCAGTGTTGGCAGTGCTTGGCCACATTTTTAAACCTACCACTGATCCATGGAGTGGAGATTCAAAACTTGTTCCCTTTTCTCTTTTCAGTGCAGTGCTGGGAGAGAGAGGCTTTGGGAGTTTGGATGGACACGTTAGTGGGTGGCCCCTGTGTCCCGTGTGCTTTCATGACCCGTGACCTGAGAGAGAAAGGCTTGGTGAGAGCAGCCTCTAAAAGCCAAGCCATCCCCGGGGAGGAGGACTCAGAAACAGCCACGGACACCCCGCTTGGACTCTCAGGGTCCTCTGAAGTGACCGTGCTTGTTCTGCGATTAAAGTCGTGCAGGATCTCCCTCCTCATCGCAGCGATGGTTTTAAGGATTCAGGGAAGCTGTTCACATTGTTCTGCTTTTAACACACTCGTATGATAACAGGTTTTGTCTGAAATCTTTTTTGGCTACTGCACCACCTAAGCAGAGGCTCCTGTTCCAGGCATCTGTGCTGCTGGTTCCAGGACTGTTTGCTTTTGAGCTCCATCTGCTGGAATTCTATCCCGTTTCCCACATCTTTGGTGTTGTTATGCTGCCAGTTCTCACAGGAATTGGTTTTAATTAAAAAGAGAATAAGGAATTAAATTCACAGTTCAGAGGAATTTTTAGCAAGTTGCTCGTCCCTTTGTTTAAGGGTTCAACTTAGAGATTGCTTGGAGAATATAAGACTCAAAACCAGAAAATAATAGTGAGACCGAGGAAAACAAATGCCATTTTTTCCTCTGCTTTTGTTCACAGTTTCTAGGTGTTCTATAGAGATTTGGGTTCATCGGGTCAGTGATGACCTATCAAGTTCTGTATGAGATTACAAAACCGGATTACTTGCTCATTTTTCTGAATTAGGGTTTGGTTTGGTTTTCCCCGATGTCTGTTGTTACGCTATAACTAAGAAAATTAGCAGTGTTTTCAATATTTAATTAACTTTTTAAAAAGTCGTTCTTCCCCATTGTAACTGTGCTTCTAGTGTTTCGGATATTTAAGGACAGAAAGGACCATGATGAAAATCTAATTTGATTTTTGTAGTTCTATTGTTTCTTAACAAAAAAGTACTGCAAAGAATAATGTGCAGAATTGGAAAAGAGGGCCCTGCTGTGCAAAACCACTCTAAAAGTGTTTCAGTAGTCAGAGGCTTTCATGGTAAATTACATGATGACTTTCTACAAGTTTCCTTTGTAAGGAGCACATTCTCTGCTCAGGGGATACATTATCCCGTCCATGTCAAAGGGAACGGATCTGTGTGGAATTAGGATGGCCCCCAGCCCTTGGGTCAGGCTCTGCTGTTGGCAGCCCGTGTAATTCCAAGGAACAAGCACTCCTTTGGAAGAATTACCTTCCCAAAAAGCAAACCATCTGCATTTTGAACTTTCCTTTTCTTGACTTGTCAGGCTAATACCATCTTCCTTTCCCCGTCCCTCAGCTGGTGCCAGATGTTCCTAAGGTATCCTCTGTTTCACAGTGGGTTTGTGTACATGGTAATTTCAAACGTTTTCTTGCTGTCCATCTGCCTGTTAGCAATATTTTGTGTTCGCTCACGATGTTTGCAACTTTTATTTTCTACAGGGCCAACTTTGCCTGAACTGGTTGTAGTGCTTGATGTGGGTAACTCCACGTTGTTATCCAGGAGTCTTGGGAATTAGGGGAGGGAAGAAGAGGTGGAGAACAGAGAAAGCGCTAGGTTTGATTTCAAAGATAAGTGGACTTTTTTTCAGTTCTGCCTTGTGCTTCTCCTGGACGTGGCACAGCCCACGCCATGGTGCTCTCCAGTGGTGCCTGAGCTTGTTCCAGCCTGAGCTGCTTTTCAGAAAATAATTATTGTAATGGATTTCGTAGACTTCTGCATGGACAGAACTGTCAGCCGTTTCTCACATAGATTGGAGGGATATTGTCTGGATTTCCTGACAGCTCCCTGTAAAATAGAAGTAGCTGAGGAATCTCTGGTCGTTGGAGCTCATTGTTCAATGGGTATGTGCCGCCTTAGGCTGGTATTTAAAGTCCTCTCTTCTGAGGTTGGTATTTTTTAGACCTGCAGCTACACAGGGGTCTGCACAAACTTCCACTGAGCTTGAAAGAGGCTGGTACCTCTAACTCTGTCCCACCGGAGAATAAGTTACATTGTAACTGTTCTTCCTATAATGAAAAGTACTTCGGATTTTAAATTACTCAGCGAGTAATAATGGTCAAACCCCTCCTGGTAGCTCACTTCTGTTCATGAGATAGAAGTGTGAGGCTTCTATTGGTTTCAGCAGAGACCCAAACTCTAATTAATATTCCTGTGTCCCAAACATGTTGTTCTGATTAGAGGCTCTTTGCCCAGGCATTTCTGTGTAGCCTGCCCTGTTTGAAACCCTGCCTTTTTCTGACTTCACTTCCTGAATCCGTTGACAACACTCACAGCCAAACAAAATACATGTTCACAATGCTGTTATTTGCAAAATATTCCCTTGTGAGTACAGCTGGGGCAACAAAAAGAGTTTCTCTCAGAATCTCCGAGAGAGCTGACTATTCCTTGTAGCAGCAAGGGCCGCAGTGCATTAGGCAATTTTAGTCTTGGCAGCTAAGTAAGTGTTAAAACTTTGCATTTCACCACATATAAGTGCATGCAGGTCTTTCATGACCCTCGTGTGCATTGATCACACAGCGATCTACTGAGAAATAGACTGAGAGTGCTGAATTTTAATCTAGGCTGAGGCGGACCAGATAGCAACAGGCTCCCAGCCCGCCGCGCTGTTTACAAAACAGATGGAGGAGGAAAGAATACAAACTTACTTTGGGCTCTTTTAGGCCTAATCCTCCAAGGGGATGAGGGACCAATGAAAAGGTCCATCTAAAAGTGCTCCTCATCCCCCCGTGAGGCTGACTGGCACTAAAGCCCACCTCGCTTGGCAGATCCTGTCGGTGAAACGGGGATGTGGCCAGAGCAGCCCAAGGCGCGGCGCCCACCCACACCATGGCTCAGGAGCTCCGATTCCACAGAATGTCACCCCGAGAGAGGAGCTCCGAACGTCCCCGTGTGCTCACGAGGCTAGGGTGGAGCAGACTGTCACTCAGCTGGGTTTAATTAACATAGTATTTTATGTAATGTATTTATTTTTTACGTAATTAGGTGATTAAGCAAAATGCTTGCTAGTAACATCTCTTCCATAACCCAGCGCTGCTGCGAGTTAAACATGCACCTTTGCAGGTAATTAATCTCCTTGCCCTGCTTATTTTGCTAGTTGGCACTTGCTAAATCCCTGCGAAACCACACCCAGCAGTGCTGTGTATTATCCCTCTGCTGTCTATTCCTACATATGGTCAAAATCAACTTACCTTCCGGGTTGCTGACATCAGCAAAATGTACTCTTGGCAAACTTGGGAATCCTCCTAGTAACCCTTTGTTTGGTTGGTGTTGTTGCAGCGGTGTTCGTCCGACACCCTCCGAACCGGGCCTACCTTCACACGTGCTCGGGATGGGGAAGGACGGGGCCAAAAGAAAAGAGGAGATTTGAAACATTCAAACAACCCCTTGTGGGATAGAATAGGTATAGAGGGGAGAGGGGAGGGAGGGAAAGTGAAGAGGAAGATGCTTCTCTGCTTCCTGGAAGGAACTGACCCACAGTAGGCGCAGGTTTCAGAGTATAATTTTGAGAACAGTAAAGGTGTGTGTATATAAATATATATAAATAACTATCTAGTGAATTTGTGAAGTGACCTTAGCCAACATTGGCACTTCAATTAAAATTAGGCTTATTCCAATTATAGGGGGAAAAAAGGAGCCTTTTTTTAAACAAACAAACAAAGCCTGCTTGCTGGAGAAGAATGATTTTCTAATATTCTCTGGTAGTCTTTTGATATCATCTATTCTCTCTTAGCTGTTTGGCTCCAAACAGCAAACAGGAAAACATCTGGTCTCCTTCAAATAGGTTTATTAAACCAAATTAATTTGGTGTAGTGTTTAAAATCCTGGTGATAAAGCTGCTTCCCACCCCCCTCAAGCACGTTTCTGAGATATACCTGTATATTGTCATCGTACTAAAAATCAGGATTGTTTTGTAAAAGGTACCTGGGAAGTGCCCAAGAAGTTGCTATTTTCAGCAAATCGCTGGAAACCAGCAACAGGAGTTGCTGTTTCTCAACAACTTGCTATTTTCATTTCCCACTAGGTTCAGTTTTCCCAGCTTTTCTATTGCCAAAAAGGTTAGAACCCAGAGTAATACCCAAAAGGGAAAGGATTTAGAGACAGGGGAAGGGTTACAAACTTATTTTGCTGTTGACAGCAGCATTGTCGTAAATATTAACAGACAAGAATCACCTCCTACCTGAGAAAACACAGGGATAAAGGTGAATATTTTTATTTTTGAAGCCTACAGCACTTTTTTTTTTTTTAATACAACCACCTGCCTTATCTTCTTGAGGGCATTAATTTAATAAAGAGCATGTCAGATCAAGTAGCCTGTTGCTCCAGTTATGGAACAATTTCATTCCCTGCCTTCCCACCCCTCCACGACGCTGCCTGGAGTCAGATGCCTCAACCGGGCCCCCAGAGCCCGGCAGGCGAGGCTGCAGCTGGGGAACACAACTTCAGAGCAACCCCAAAAGTTGGGCGAGTTCAGTGAGCACAATGAGCTGGGGCTTCTCCCTCCCCTCCTCACAATCCCTGGACCTTTCAGAGCCCACCTCCCAGGGCACTGTCCCAACTCAGGTACTAGCCAAAAAAAAAAAAAAAGTGTGAGGGGAAAATACATTTGAATTATTTTATTTTTCTTAAATATAATAGAACCTTCTAGAATTTTTTTTCCAGAAACAGAAACATTAAAAAATTATACTTTATTACAAATGGTAAACTCAGAGTGCTAAAAAAAAGCCTCTTATTTACAAACAATACTGGGCAGTGCCCAAATAAACAACATAAAAATAACTTACAAAGTCATGAAGTAGTTTATTGACATTAATCAACTTTCATAAAATAAAATAAAAAAAGATATGTACATACACAATTTACTTGAAGGCAGGCAGAACAGTTCTTTTTTTTTGTTTGTTTATCAGCCTCCCACAAACCTCCCTCCCACTTTTTTTTTTTTTTTTTTTTCTTCTTAAGGAATACTACATAAAGCAATCTACAGTTTTCTATTGCGGTTTAACCTTTAATACTGAATGATCATCGAATGTTAGGTCCATGCAGGTCTTGGTCAATGTTAAACGAAGATCTGACATCTCATCCGAGCAGGGACAGCACTTCCCGGAGCAGCGCCGGCCGCTGCGCTCCCGGCTCCGGCCCGAGGCTTTGCCAGTCTTTCCACACATGCGCTTTGCGGAGCACAGGCAGGACTCAGCCTCGCAGCTCTCGCCATCGCCTCTGCCGCTTTGGGGTTTTTTTCCTCTTTTTACTTGTACCACAACACAAGAGTTCTCGCCGAAGAGTCTCTTCAAAACGTCTGCAACTGCTGTGTGAGCATGAGCTGGCACCCGCTGTTGACGTGGTTCATGACCTTCTGCTTAAGCTGTGCAACCTGTTCTCTGAGCATGTTGGCAGTGGATGCCAGCTCTGAGTTCTGGGCTTTCAAAGTTTTCACTTTTTCTTCCAACCGGGCAATCCTTTCCAACTTCCTTTTCCGGCATTTGGACGCCGCGATTCTGTTCCTCATGCGCTTTCTCTCGGCTTTGATTCTCTCCTGCGACTCCATGTCAATGGGGGACAGGGGAGGGGTTTCCCCCGGCATTTCAGGTACAGTCTGCGGCTCCTCTTTCAGAGCCTGGAGCCGGGGATGCTGCACGGGCATCTGGGCGTTTATGTGATGCTGGGGCGCGTATCCCATGCCGTTGGCGTTGTAGCTGGGCGCGGAGCTGAGCGCGTTGGGGTTGAAGTTGCTGAGGTTGGCGTACACCGGGGGCTCGCTGTGCAAGCTGGTGTTGAAGCTGGTGCTGCCGGCCATGGAGGACACAGGTGCCATCCCGCTGCTGACAGGCTGGGCGGCCGACGTGACGCTGGGCAGCGTGTTCTGGTTGTGCAGCTCCGCCAGAGCCCTCACGAAGCCCTCGGCGAAGCCCTCCTGCTCGTCCGTGACATTCTTGGGGCACAGAAACTGCGTCGGGGTCGGCGTGGTGGTGATCAGCCCGTTGCTGGACTGGATAATGAGGCGCTCCAGCTCGGGCGAGGCCAGTTTGAGGAGCCCCACGTCGGGCGAGGTGAGGATGTCGGCGTTCTTGTTCCTCAGGTGCGGCTTCAGGTTGCTGGAGGGGTCGGACAGGTTCAGCGTCATGTTCTGCTTCAGCACCTTGGCGTTATTGTATCCGTATCCGCCGCTCTCCGGCGGCGCGAAGCCGGCGCTCAGCGCATCCTCGTAGAAAGTAGGCTCCATCTTTGCACTCATAGAACACAGTCCGGGGAGGGGAAGCTGCCCGGCCGCCGCTCAGCTCCCCGCGGGCACCCCGACCCTCCCGGGGAAGGGGAACGCGGAGCCGAGGAAGGAGAAACGCGGAGCCTTACTGGATCGCTGCTGCCGCTGCCGCCGCCGCGCTGAGCGCCCGCCCGGCCTGGNCCGCTCTGAGCGGCCGCCCGGCCTGGCGGGGCGCCTCGCCGCCCTCCTCCTCCTCCTCCTCCTCCTCCTCCTTGTGCCGGTGGTGCCGGGACCCCGCTCCGCCGCCACAGGTACTTTCCCCGCCCGGCTCCGCGCTATTCCCGCTGCACCGTCCCGGCGGCCGCACTCAGTGGCGCTCGCTCGCGTTCTCTCCCTCTCTCCCGCCCGCCCCGCGCTCTGCGCCCGCTCCCGCCGTGCAGCCCTTCACTTATCAGCGGCCGCCAGCCCGCTAAAAATAGCGCATGATGTC
>VWZN01013643.1:622451-665926 GCA_013396955.1 Regulus satrapa | reverse complement strand
CGGCACGGCTTGGCCTCTACGGGCAGCCGGGACGGCAATTCCCGGCCTCGGGAATAGCCGGGAGAATGCGGAGGGGAAATGAAACCCGACGGGAAAGAGCCGGGTTGCGGACGGGTTTCTCTGAACTCGTCCTCCAAGGGGAGGGGACAGCGACGGCCTAATTTTAGACAGTGTCCCAGTATTGCTGTGGAAGTGCAGGTTAGTCGGGAGGGAAAATAAGGGTTGGAGCCGGAGGATGGCGGTGGAGGAGAAAAGTGCTGGCACGTTCCTCTGGGAGCAGCAAACGGGAGCTGCGCGCTCGTTCCCGGGCAGAGCGCTGAGCGCGGGGCTCGCTCTGCTCACCTCGCCCCGCACACACCCCCTCCTCTCAGCTGGCAGGCAGCGCCTCTGGGATAAAGTGCAGCAGGTATTTGAGGACAGACGGTGACAATTCGGGTGGCGCAGGGGCTGCGGGGCTGTACCGCTGTGTTTGATCGCCGGCAGGGCAACAAGTGCTCCTCACGCTTCCAGCACGAAGCTCTTACCTGCCGCTGAGCTTTTTGGCAGTGCGGAACTTGGTCTGTCAGCTTCGGTTCCCTCTCACGATACGTGAAGCTGACAGACTTCGGTTCAGTTTTGAAAACCCACTTTCAAACTCTCCGGTGCTGTTTTTTTCCTGGACATAATGACATAATTACCAGTTACCTTATAGGAAGGAGCAGTGAAGCAAACAGAAACATCAGCAGCTGTTAAAGAAAAGTGAAGGTCTGGCTCCCCTCTTTGAAGTCGTTGGGTTTTTCCTTCTGTGTTTTTCCCTGGTGTTCCCTGCCTGACTTTGGCCACACGGTGGGCACTGGTGTTAGCTGAAATGATGGAAATAATACACGCGGTGTGTTAACAGTTTATGGCACAAAATCCAAAGTTTGGACTGGGGGCTCTGTGTGTGCCACAGGGGCAGCATCTCTCTGGGCTGCAGGTAACTCAAACTTCAGCTGCACAAACTGTTCAGCCAAACGGCACTGAGTTACTGCATAAGAAAATCCCTGAAATTCATTAATGCACTCAAAGCAGTTTTAAATTGCCTTTTGTATCTTTACATACGAGATAAATAGAGACCAGTGAATGACTCTTGCGGCCCCAGAGCCAAGGGGCATCGGATGAAACTGGCAGGTTCGGAATAAACCAGAGAAATGTCCTCATAGACCTGTGGTTCAGGGCTGGAACTCCCCGGCAAGTGTGGACTGAGGGATTTTAACGTGATTGGATAAATTCACAGAAGAGAAATCACTTAAGGTCTGTGACTCACGGAACATCTACACTGGCTCTGGAAATCAAGAGCTGCAAATGGCTTGTGCCTGGGGAGGCGTCCCTGGTTTCTGTGCCTCCCCAGGGACACCCACTCCGGGCCCCTGGCAGAGATGGGGATCTCATCAGAGCTGCTCTGGTGGTCCTTGATGTGTTACAAGCCCCCGAGATAGCCCACAAATGATTCTCCTCTGTGTCAGCCCACAGTTTTTATGTTTATAAAGGAAAGGAAAACCTGGAGAAATGCAAGACTTTAATTCGAAGTCATTTATTATATGCAGTTTTTAAATTTGGAATAAAATATTTTAAATATTTCCAAATAAAGCGAAAAATCGGGGGGGGTCGGGTGTTTGTGGTTTCTGGTACATAGGAAGCCGTGCAATTAATTTGGAGTATAGACAAATACTACTAATAAAATTTAATCTGATTAACTTCGTGTATTTAATTGGTTATGTTGTTTTGTTTTATCTTTTGGGGGTTTCTTCTGCATATGTCTTTTGTCCTAGAAAGCAAAGTTCAGACTATGAGGAACACGACTCTCTTACAGATTTGTATAACCTGAAAAACTGCCTTTGGAGCCCATTGATAGCAATGCAAAGTTTTGATTAACTTCAGTGAGGGTTGGATCGGGCTGGAGGGATTAATTTAATTTAATTTTTTTTCCCCTCCACCCATTTCAGCTCTGTACTTCCTTCCTCTCGCAGGGGCGGGGTTTCAGGAGCAGACATTCCAGTTTGTTGGAGACGTGTAGGAGCTGAGGCCCTGGAGCAGTGGGGGACACTCATTACGTTAATTGCTGCTCACTGGAGGTTATTTGGTCCGGGCTGCAGGAGAGTCAAGGTGCTTGTGAAGGTTGTGGGCAGCAGGAGAGCGCTGAAATCAAAGGCAAGAGCTCTTGGCTGCTCCCAGGGGGATTTCTGCCTACCTGGGAACCCCAGGGAGGGCTTGGCTGAGGTTTCAGTCCCCAGTTCAGCACCTGAGACCTTCAGAATGGAGCAGACCCAGGAGTGGGAGCCATGGACGGTGATCCTTTGTGCCCATTGGCCCAGGAGCTGGGAATTCTGGTGGTTATGCCCTAATTTATTAAATACCCATTAATTCTGGGCTTTTATTCCTCCCTTTCCTGACATCCTTAAGAAAATATTCCTTTAGCAGGATGAAGGAACACTTCCTGACCTGGGTACAAACCAGAGCCATTTACATGGCTCAATAAACAAACTTGTGGCTAGGAATTGCCAATCCCTGCCCTGTATTTCTGAGAGGCCGATGCTTCGAGCACCAGTAATGCACATTTTGATTTATAAACTTCTCTAATCAATCGATAGAAGCCAGAGTGAGGCAATCAGATAATCTGAATAATTAAATGGCTTTTCAGGGACAAATTAAAATTTCTTACGCACACCACATTCATCTAAATTATATTTGGTGTCCAAGAATAAATGGGTTTGTTGTTTTGTTTCACTCCTGCATCTTAAATGCTTTTGACTTATTTCAAAATCATTTGGGGGGGGGGAAAGAAAAGGAAAGAAAATGTCAGTTTCTGATTTTTTGTATATTGGAAACAGTACTCACAGAAAAAAAAACAAAACCTTTTTCCATATAGTTTTATTACATGTCTATTAAATATTTCAATATATAATTTTCTTTAGACACGTTAAACTATTTTGCTTTTAGTCCTCCTCAGAGAACTCGTCCTCCGCATTTTTATTGTGTAGAAAATTATTATATACATTTTTTTGCCTTTAAAAAAAACCCCAAAAAACTTCACTCTTTCTAAATGTGATATCCTCCTTCACACCTTAAAGTGAATATAACTGGGAGTTGCTGGATTTTCACACACTGCTTTCCACTTGTTTAAGGAATTACTGTAGACCAGATTTCTCCAACTGGGGGAGACAAGAGTTTGAAGAGTGAGAAAGCACAAGTATTCTTCTCTAATTTACTCCATCCAAACACAGTAGAAGAAGGTGGGAGTGAGAGGGTACGAGGAGCAGAGTTTCCTTAGGCCGAGTGGAAGTAAAACCATTCCCAGGTTCTGCTGGTGCCGGTCCCTCGCCGGATCCTCAGGGCGTGTTTGCGTCCTCGGTTCAAGTGGGTCCAAGTCTGCAGCACAGGCGTGGCAGAGCTGCCACCTCATCCACCCCCGCCTTCCGTGGCCTCTCCTCTTGCTCTTTGCTCCCAGCAGGACTCCTGTGGCCAGCTGGGGATCCAGGAACAGAGTCTGAAATAAAAGCGGATTGATACGTGTGGGGACGCAAATTTGGGGAAAGGGGGAATGCGGAGGCTGGGGGAAGAGCGGGGCTCACAACGTGACGTGGAAGACCCTGGAACCAAAACTCTAAAAAAACCAAGCCAGTCTTGAGCGAGTCTTCATTTTGCACATGAAAAATGCTCTTCAGAACCACAGGCACTTGTAAATGAATATCGTGTCCATCTCCTCCACCCTCCATTAGTCATCGCATAACCAAGCCATACGCACTTAGTCCTTTTCATCTTTCTTCTTGTCAAGCCCTTTAGCCTGTCCCCCTCACCTACTCATCCCACCAATCATTTTAATTAATCTCTGGATTTCTTTGAAACTAATAGTTTGTGGAATGGGGGAAAATGAGTAGGTTAGAGAGACAAGATTGTGAATGATGGAGGTGGGGCAAAGTTAGGAGGCTTCGCAAGACCTGTTGGGTTACCTCTGGGGCAGGACAGCGGTGCTGTAAACACAGAAAGGCTGCAGAAGTGAGGGAGGAAAAGCATTTTCCTCAGAATGCTGGCTGAGCAATTCAAACCCTGGATGTAGATGTGCAGCAACATCTGAATGAAAGATGTGACGTGACTGTCTCCAAAGTGAATGGGATGACCGCTCAGTCGTTTTACTGAATTTCTCACTATTGTGCTATAGAGGATTTCAGCGCTCAGTGCAAGTGCTCAGAAATATATTTTCAAATAAGTAATGAACTTTATAATTTTTTATTCAAACACTTGTATGTATTTTTTTTTCTAAATCAAAACCCTGAGTAGGTAGAAGTTAACCACATTGTTTAGAGATGAGTCTGAAAGGAGCCCTGGGGCCTTGCTTCCCAGGCTTTTTAGAATCCTGCAATAGCTGGGGTTGGAAGGGAACTTAAAGATCATCTTGTCCCAACCCCCTTGCCCTGGGCAGGGACACCTTACTCTAGAAGGATGTTTGGGATGTTACAAATCTAAATGTCACACCAATAACGTATCTGTGCTCATTATTTCTATACCACAGCTTAGCTGGTGCTCTGGGAAATAGAGAGTTGGGCAGAGTTCCCATCCTTTGGAGCTCGCAGTCGGAAAAATCCTCTACACACCAAGAAGGCTGGCAGAGTAGCAGTTGATCCACAGTGGGAGCCCAGAGGGGGAAGGTAAGCAGGAGAGGAGGCACTGGAGGACGGGTGGCATATGGGAAGCAGACGGCTCTGCTTGGCATTGGGAGCTGGCAGCAGGAAAAATCTACCATACAAATAGAAGCATATTGATGCTGAGTGCTAGGGAGGCAGGTGAACGCCTTTGAAAAGATATTTCTTGTGTTCAGGGGGAAAGATCCTGCTGGAAGTGTGCATATGTTCCCGTATTACTGAGGTGGGGTTTCGCTGGGGAGAATCGAAGTTAGCTTTGTGGTCTTTGGGTATTTCAGTAAACAGACAGTAGTGTCAACAAAATGGATTCATTTGTGGTTGCCAGTTGTGACTGAAAGCCTCAGAATAACTGGATTTAACATTTCAGATCCCTTGGTGACATAGCTCTGTTTTGATTAGGGTCTCAGGACAGACAGAGAGTGCCTAAATTTTTAATTAATAAACAATCTGGCATCCTGTCAAAGTTGACACCTTGCTCTGTCTTAGCAGCTGTTGGCACAGTAGGCTCCTGGCGACCTGGGATAAAGCAGCACTTGCAACAGGAGAAGGGGAGGAAGCGAGTCTGCGTGAGACCAAAACTGCCCAGTGCAAAGCAGCCCAGAGCTCAGGGATTTCCAGGGAGCACTCAGGCTTTCCTGCTCTGTGCCGTGGGCTCAGGCTTGGACACGGACAGCGAGTTCCTGTCCTGAATGTCAGCGGTGGCTGGTGGGTGACAGATGTAAGGACACCTGTCTGAATTCGGGTAATGGCTCTGACGGGAGCAGCAACAAACAGAGAAAGCATTCAACAGTGAAAGTAGGTCCTGCAGGTTGCTCCTTCCCAGGGATTAGTGTGGTGGAGCCTGTGGGGAAGTTTTCAGGGTGCCTGCTCACGTAATTCAAATGGAAACATTCACTGTGGATGACAGTCATTTGTGTTGGAGTCATGGTGTGGGAGCAGTTAGGGTTGCCAAAGAGCCGAGGAAGGCAGGGTAGGGAGGAAAGGGCATGGCCTGGGAAGGACAGTGCCTGGAAGCACAAGCAGAGTTCAAGGCTTCTGTCTTGGAGAAGGTGCAGCTGAACTGCTTCTCTTCCTCTGTCCCACCTGATGAATAAACAAGACCCTGATCTCTGATCCCAGCTGAGCTCTCGTCACGCAGCGATGCAGCTGCTCCTCCCTGTCCGGGCAGCTCTGTGGCCTCACGGGCTGGGAGCACCCCGGTCTCACCCACAGCAGACCCTCAGGAATTCCACAGGAGAAAACCAGGCTGCTCAACCTCTCAAAATTGCTGCTCTCTGGAAAAAGTTGTATGCAGCTGCCAACACTGCAGCACCTCCGTGTTCCCTCGTTTCAGAAGGAAGAAAAGATGGGAAATTTAGCCCAGCATCATAAGGGTCACTACCTGAGATCTTGTGTTTTTGCAATGGGCTCAGCAGCACTGTTCCATGTGTGCCAGAACAAGTCCATGAGCAGCTGGCAGTGCCTTTGGTGGATGGGTTGCTCAGCTCACAGGACTGTTGAGAACATATCAGACATATAAAAAGCCATAACATTTGAATATATTAAAAACAAATTAATAAGATCAAGGAGAATTTTCAGAATTTAAAGGACAATGCTGAAGCAAAGGCCTAAAGGCTGTGATGGCTGCAAAGTGAAATTTGGATTGGTTGAAATTTTACTTTTTTGTTGTTCTTTTTTTTTTTTTAATAGGAAACAACTAGAAAGCCATTCCAGAAGTGGCTGTGTGATATTTAGAGAGCTGGGTACCAGCTGCAGCACGCACAGATTTCCAGAGGTTTCTGTTGAGCGAGGAGAGGGCTGTGGGCTCAGGTAAGTCATGTGAGGGAGGAGAAGCACGTGTGTTGCAAGAGTTAATGGTACAACGTAGCCTTGCTCTACATAAGCATAAGTTTTGTGCTGATGTTTCCCAGTTCCCGCAGCCAGCGTAGGAAAAGGTGTGTTGCTGGCAGAGCTGCAAGCCCAGACAAAGCACTGCTGGGTGTGGATGCTCCCAGCCCGTTGCCAGCTGCTTCAAATAGGCATTTATGTCAGAGATCTGAGGTCAGTTCAATGATAGCCAATTTCAGCCCTGGATTATTACATAAATATTAATAAGAACAGGGGTATATTTCACATTTATGTTATTGGTCAGCAGAGTATTCACCTTAAGCAGTACTGGTGGAGAATATATTTCTCTTCAAGACAAGTAAGAAAACTTTAAAAGTTTGGCAAAAAAACCTGTTCACCTCTTTAATATACCCTAGTGAGTTTAATGAAAAGGAATCTTATTTTCTGTATACCCAAAGAGGAAAAACAGGAGAAGAGAGTCAGTTGCACTCTTCCCTGCTTTTGCCTCCCTGCTGAATGACCCTTCATCACCTTCAGCATCTTTGTAGCTTGATTTCCCTCCTTGTAAAATGGGTAAAATGAGACCGAAGTCCTAGTAAAGCAGGCAGATGTGAACAGAATAAATGCTGGTCAAGTGGTACGAACTATTTTTATTTTTTTAAATGCACTGAGGAATAGGTACGGAGAAGCAATGGATTTTCATCTGGAAGAAGATCTAGGATTAACTTTTGGGTATAAAATATTTGTTACTGCCCCCATTTGCTTTTAGGATATCAATCAATGGCATTTTTATTGGTTCATGAGCCTTGTAATGCATTTTGAATCTGACCCAGGACTGTGTGGAGCATAGAGTGGCACTTAGATTTATGCCAGTTTAACTCTCTGGTCACTCTTTGACCACCTCTTTTGGCTTTTTTGACCAAGTATCTTCCAGTTGCTAGGGGCTTGCTTTCTGTGGGGGTAGTTTTGTTTTCTTTACATTCAGAGTCTTTGCTTTGAGGGGCTCTGACAGTGATTTGGAGTTGTCCGTGTAGGAGGAATTATCACATGGCGGCTTCCCAGAAGGGGGATGCTGAGGCACAGCCCCCAGCACTCTCCACCTTCCCTAAAGAATAAGAAGCCTCGTTTCTCGGCGCAAACCTTTGGCAGGAAGACGAGAAGGCGAAACACGGGAATTCTCCCGCCTCATACCCCCCTCAGGGAAGAGGATGGGCGCCAGAGCCGCAGGAGCGAGGAGGTGAAACTCACGGCCCCTTTGCTCCCCTCCACCCGATCAATCAGCCCCCGCGCTTCTCTGGCTGTTTTCACACCTCCGTTACGCTGTAAGCCGCTCTCCACAGAGCAAGGCTTTTTAAGGAGAACGAGGAGCGCTCCTGAGCCGATGTCAGTCGGCGGGGCCGGCCCTGCTGACACAAGAGCCGCTCCTGCCCCTTTCCGGCTCCCACGCTGTCCCTGCCCGCCGCTGACACAGCCGCGAGGTGACGGCTCTTGGGAAACACGTCCCGCTCGATCCAGCCCAGCGAAAACCTGAATGGCTGGGCACAGAGGAATCTGCTTCTTTTCAGGGTGCCGCCGCATATCCCCGATTAAAGTCCTCGTGGAACCGCCGTGTGAGTGCCAGCCGCTGCTCTCGGCCAAAGCCTGGAGCTTCCCTAGGTTGTACCAGCAGCTCCTGGCTAAAAGGGAATTGTGCTGCAGCTGGAAATTCGATCAAGCGAGTCTCAAAGCATTTCTTTCATCCTCGGCTGATGCTTAATACACCTTTACTCTGGCTGGTAGTGCTTCCTAAGCCTTGTCAACACTGCAGCCGAACAAAGGCCCGTCTCAAGAGCCGTGTTGTGTAAATAAATCCTGTGCCTTGCAGGGTGTCACGGAGTTAATGGGAAGCCTGGAGAGGGGAGGGCGTGGGAGCAGCATGCCAGCGTTAACGTTCTGTTTTCTGCACAGGATTGCAACAGGATTGCAACAGCCCGGCCTATCTGAGCTGCTGCACGTCCCGACAGCGCGGCTCTGCTCTTGAATTTGATAGGGGTGCTGATAGAACAATGCACCTTTCTGGGAAATGGTAATGCACAGCAGGATTTCGGGCTAAGGAAATTCTGAATAAACCATAGCAGCTTTCTTCTCAGAGCGCTGATGATTTTCAGGTGGCCCACCAGGCAGCCAAACAAAAAAAAACCCAAAACATATTCGGCGGTGTTCACTCAAAGCATAAAGTTTTGGGGTAAGGAGGACGAATGTTAAAAGATCCCATGAGCTTCAGTAGTTGTACTTCTATCTTTGTGGTAGCTCTCACTCTTTCACTTGCTTCTCACAGATCAGTAATCTGGGGACAATTGACAGGAATAACCCCCCAGGTAAAAATATACATCTGCCTCTGAAACAAACAGCATTTCATATGCAAAGCTGTGTGATAAAGGGCTCGCTCAGGGTGCTTTTCAGGCCCCATGGGAAGTTTTACGGGGAGCAAAGTACCTTTTAGCAAGTCCTTTTCTGTTAGTTTCAAAATCCTCTCTTGCTTTTCTCAACAATGATTTTCCCACAAAAGACGAGAGAAACCATAAGAAAAGTCTCAGCAGAGTTTACTGCTCCCCTTCCCCTTTCTTGCCCTGCCTCCTCCCACAAACACCGGGAGCTCTCAAAAAAATATTTTAGTATCCTGGAGATTAAAAACAATGTCTTTAATTTGTATTTGTCTTGTAATAGCTCTGACTTTCACCGCCTTGTCCTCCCCTTTATTGGGAGTACATGTGTGAACACTCCCTCTAATGTTGTTTATACGCCTGCTGTCAGGTTCAATAAGCAGTTTCTTAACAGGGCACCTTCCCACGTGAAGGAAATCTTTCCAGTGCTTGTCCCAGCTTCTGCTTCCTCCATGGGCAGCGTCCCGACATGGAACAACAGCCATGAGTATCGCTGATATAGATCAGGAATTCTTAGCTGATAAATGGAAGTTAACTCTAGAAGCTCATGAATCTACTGGCAGCTTAGATGGAAGGGGCAGCTGTTTACCAGACGTTCTATAGGTGTTCCATTTACGTGAGCTTTACGTGGTGCCTGTTATAAATTGAGCCATTTTGTTAAGAGCGGATCAGGAAAATTTTCGGACTATAAGACACCAATGCACCTCTTGGGTTAAACTGAAATAATGCAGTAATCCATTGAGGGATTCTCTATCTAAATAGGAATGTCGCTAAAGAGAATCAAGATAAAATGTAAATGGCAATAATTGCTCATAAGACAAAGAAATATTGACAAGCGGCCACATGGAAATTGGAAATTTAAATTTAGCTAGTTTTATGCCAGTAAATCAATAAATCCTACTGGCAGAGACTCAGGTCTAGTCAAACGAATGGCAAACCCGCAGGTAACTTGCAGGACCAAGGATTTCCCCTTCATGAATGGGTGTAGCTAACTAAAATTTCCCAGAGCAGAAAAACACTTTGCAGAAGCGGCCGGATTTTCAGCTTTGAAGTAGAAGAGATACTTTCATTTTCAGTATCTCCATTAGAGCTTCTTTTTGCAAGACCAGGAGTGTGAACTCTTGTGTCTGAGCCAAAATTCCAACCTAAGCAGAATGTACTCATCTAAATTTCCCTTTTGGTTTCATTTGGCCAAGGTATTCCTTGGTGTAGAGTTGCTGTGTACTGTTACAGCAGTTGCTGTGTTGGGAGCTTGGGAAGGCGCCCGCCTGGAAGAGGTTACATAAAACCTAAACCATAATAAGCTCAGAGAAACCCCTGAGTGTGATGATTAAAAAGAGAAAACGATTAGGGAAAACACATCAAAGAAGCTCAGTGAGAGTCCTAAAAGGAAAAATACTGATTATATTTGTTTTGCTTTTGTCTTACATGAGGTAAAAGGCGTGTGGTGTGTCCTGGGTCGCCACCCTAAGGGGTGTGTACTTAAAGACAACAGAAGCAGACTCCAAGGCTTCCTTGGGGTTTATTTTGGTTGCAGGGCTGGGGAGATAAGATATAATTGTACCATATACATAGTGGTGCTATCAATCTGATGGATTACCCTTCCCATACACCCTGAGCACCTTGCCTACCCTCTGCTGCTAATCTGTGTCTACCAGGAGAATTTGCTTTCTGACCTTTCAAGAAACTTTCAACTGTGCTTTTTAAAACAATCACAGAATTGTTATTCTTTCTCCAAACGTGCAGTTCCTCTCCCTGGTGAAAGCATTCAGAGGCATCAGATGGGTAGCATTGTTTGCTAAAGCTTGTGGGCAAGTTCAGTTCAATAAATTGTAAATATTAGGGGCTAAAAATTGTTTAGAATTCTACTCCGGGTCTGGGAATAAGAGTAGACATTTATTGATAGTCCTGTTGTTCACACTTCACTGGATTCTGTTATTTTAGAACAATGTTAGATTCACTTTTAAAAGTTTGCTTAGACTTGGCCTGACCTGGGAACCAGGTTAGAAAAGGTTTGAGCTAATAAAATATGCAAAATGTGGTTTTAGGACTCTCCTTTAATGTGGAAAGAGGAAGAAAGGTTTTAGTCAGTTAGAGCAAATCCAGTAAGGGAACTGTTTACTTAACTTTCACAGTTATTTATTTTAATTTAACATCTCAGAAGTTTTCAGCTGGGTTTAGTTCATGTGGGCTCAGATATTACAGAATGGTTTTCACTGATATGTACAGTTTTTCAGTTGTTAATCTGATGTCAGCAGTTACAGCCCTTTTCTTTTGGACCCAAAAATGAGAAGAAAATGTCTGTAGAGGGCTTTGGAAATGAGGAAACATAAAAATATAATCTTTATAGATTTAGAATTTAGGTAGAAAGTTAAGTTTCTTTTCCCATGAATGTAGATAGCATATATAAATTTCTGGGGCAATAGTGTGTATTATTGTCCTACATCAATGAAAATAATTGTAAAAATTGCAAGGAGTAGGAGGAACACATTGTGTTGGTGCCAGTTGGGTGATGCACAGACTTTGCTGGTTGTGCACATTTGACTTTTGCCTTGTTAAAGCCTTCCTAAATTTGGGTCTAAGCTGCTAGACAGATTGTCTTGTTCTTTGTGCCTTGACAGGTAAGAAAGAGATTGCTCGGAACAAAACATACCAGGGGAAACGTCCCTGCGTTGTCCTTACATCCTCCTGCCATCTTGGTTTGCTGACACGCTGGAAAATCCACCCCTTCTCCTGGTGCTTTGGGACTCTGGAGGGCAGGAGGTGAATGGGCCCAAGGAGAGACAGGACAGAGACAGGTATTGGAGCAACACTTTCCCTCACACCTTACAGGCCCAGAGAACTTTTTCTGTCTGCAATGCCCTGTCCTGGTACACTGGGTACACTGACTTTTTGTTCAGCTTGGGAGTCTTTTTTCCCTTCTTGGAAGAACTAATGCAAAATCACTCTGTATTACCAGTGGACCTGTATTCATTTAGTTTTGATCTGATCCTCACAAAACATCAGAGCTGTTTGCAAAGCTAATAGCAGCATAATGACAAAACCAGCGTCACCAAATATCTTTAGTCTTGCCCTTTTTCTTCTCCTTAATATCAAAGCTAAAACCATGGTCTTGATTTATATGCAGGATTACCGATGTTAAAGCTATATAATAATACATCTAAAGCCTAGCACGGTTTATAAATACACCAAACATGTAACTTAATAGTTATTTGTGCTGAATCTTTTCTTTTCCTGCATACTCTGTCCTACCTTTGTTACTGAGGGCACTAATGCTGCATTAATATAAGCAGAAACAGCTGCATTTATCTGCATTTTATTCTTCCACGTCACGAAACGTGCTGGAACGAGAGCCATCGTCTGGAGCAAACCTTCTGAAAGTCTTTTAAGGGCATCCATCTGGGCAGACTTTGTGGTTACAGAAGGGCTGATGCTGTAAGTATTCATCCCACTAATGGTCTCATTGATTTTTATTTACGCTCTTTGTAGGTTGCCCAGAGTCTCAGTCTGAGTAAGAACTGCAGAAGAGGTGCTGCATTCAAGAACTGCAGGCACGTGTTCAACTAAACCCAGGTTCCTGTATCTGTTTTTAGGGTGCCTGATCAAAGTGGGAGCTCCAGAAGAGCCTGTTCTGTCTGCAGAGAAGCAGAGAAGTGCAGTTGGTGAGCAGTGTCAAAAAACAGGTGCATAAGTTTGAAAATGTTGATCCAAATCACATTATTATAAGTAGTAGGGAAATGTCATGACTTACTGAGATTAAACAAAGACCTGCTTAGAATCTTGTGACTTCAGCTCATAAATGGATTTCATCACTCATTACAGCTGCATAAACAAATGCATGTGGTACATATACATGTTTTGTTTTGGGAAGTTGTTGTTTTTAAAGTCCCCTCAGAATTTCTTTTTTAATTGCTCCTAATGAGCCAGTGCTCCCTGGTTCTGGAGCAATGCCTCGTGTACCTGAGCAGCACAGCCCACTCATTGCTTTTAAAAGGAAATGAAGTTTCCCAGCCTCTCTCCCCTTCTGGCAGCTGAACTGCTTTGGCAAGCAGGTTATTTTAAAGGAGAAATTTACAATACGAAACCTGGTGTCAAAACTTTTATTTCTTTTATGAAAGTAGCCTTGCCCTGGTGCTCCTTTGGAGCTGGGGAAATATAATCCCAGCCCATACAACAACTGGGCACGGGTCTGAACTCAGACTAAGTTTGTCACGTATTTCATATATTTAATCTATTTAAATAATGTAATTTTTCCTGTTGTCCATGGCCTGGTTTCTGCTGATGGGCCTCTCACAAGGAATCCTAGAAATGGATGCCCTGTGATTACCCAGGGGGAATTAGCACTTCCCCCATGTTTTCTTGACAATATGTTGCAAGTGGGATGTGGCAAGAGGAATCCAAGTTTTGGTCTTCCTGCTGTGGTTGTTACCTGAAGGCACAAATGGTGAATTAGTTTGGGATGCAGGGCAGACACTTCTCTGTGCATTTAAAACATTGTACAGAGCAAAACTCTCAAGCCATTCTCATATCTTTAAGTTTAAAGTAGGTGCTTTCAGCTAAGCCCCCACTTTTCAGCATCTCCAGGCAGGCAGTTATCAAAGTTTAACCTCAAAAAACATAAGATGGCAAAATATCGTGGTAATTCTTTGAATTTCAATGTACCATTTCATAATCACAACTGAGAACCTTGATTAATCCTGGGTGGGTAGTCTCTCATTTTAACTTTAAACTGCAAATTATTTTTTAAAACCATATCTAAAGGGAAATTACTTTTTTTTTTTTTTTCATTTCCCCAAAAGAAAAATACTCAAGGATACTCCACTTTTTGTTGCCATTTTTTCTGATAAAGATTCAAAAATCAAATTTTAAAATGGATATTGCTGGGGGAAAGTGGTATTTATTTTCTATTTCAGTCACAGCCTCCTCTTCTTACTTAGAAAAATCAGACTCTGGAAAGTAAAAAGAGCAACAATATGGGAGAGTTCATAGCCAGGGCTGCTTATATATATATATATATATATATATATACACACACACACACATATACATATACATATACATATACGTGTATGTATGTATCCTATATAGATGGATTTGTCCTGAAGTGCTTTAGTTTGTTTCACTCTCTGGAAATACAAAACAGGTAACAACAAGAAATCTCAGTTCAACTGAAGGAAACTAACAAACCTGACAAAAATTAAACAAAACCCTTTGGCTTTTCTGTCAAGCAGCCTTAATTTTTTAGGCAGCTGGGGAGGAGTCTTAATTGTGTGCGTTGCTAAAGATTGCTTGAACCAGTTGCTGAGTGTCTGAGGCTTTGGGTGGCCTGTCCCTTCTGTCAAAGCCCTCGGAGAATCCAGTTGCTCCTCACCTCTGCAAACCTTCCCTCTTACGTAGGGAGCTAAAAAGATGCCTGACATTAGAGACTTGCGCTCCAAAATGTTGCTGTGAACGCCTTAAAATGTCACATTAATATCAAGAACGGTTCACCCACCAACCATCTGGCTTTGCAGATCTCAAAACCATCTTTCAATTAGTTAATTAAGCTTCCCTGTTTCCTAATAAGGCCTATTTGAAATGCTCTGAGGCTGGGGAACAGCGTGGCTGTAGGTCTGCGCCGAGCAGGTGTGGCTGTGGCCAAGGGTCTCCCCCGACAGCGGTAGATGCCGGGAAGTCCTGCCGGGCCTTACCTGGATGTGCTGGCTGGGAAAATACCTGGCTTTGTCCTTATAAGGCCAGGGAACTGCTGCGGGAGCCCCGATGCTGCCCCAGCTCTTGCCGGCCCGCTCAGGCTCAGTCCTAAAAAGGCAGTTCCTTGCTCCTGCTTCCCACAGCTGAGCTCCCCAGGGAGGACAGCACTGCCAGGCATTGCGCTCCCAGGGAGAGCCGTCCTTACGGACCCTGCCGCTGCTTCTCCAGGCAGAGGTTGTGTTTAAGGGGCACCGCTGGGCTTCTCCTTCCCCTTGTCTAGCAAATCATGAAAATATCTCAGGGAGCGGCGTGGGGCGCGCCGGCGCGTTTGGGAACGGGATAGATCCCGGCAGGATCTGCGCAGGGAAGGAGACGCACGGTGGGAAGCGGCTCAGAGCCGGAGTCTTGAAAGCATATTAGGTTATGGTTTTAGAATAGAAAGTGCTCAGCAGCAATATGAGCTCAAAGCAATCCGTGTCCTTTTCCCTCCCTCCCCTGGCTGCCAGTCCCGCTCTTTGCTTGTGCTTGCTCAGTCCTTTGTGGGGCTGCGCTGGCCTCTTGGTTTCATTCGTGCTAAAAGCCAGGAAAGGGTTTTCTGCTCAGATTCACAGAGTGGCATCACCAAACACTGTGACACTGTGCTCGTGTCACTGAGCAAAGTGGGGAGTAGGAAAGAGGGGGGGAGAAAGTTATTAAAGCTCCATGCTCTTCCTATTGTTAAACCTTTAGGTGCTGTGCTCTCCTGAATAAAAAACTCTTCCAGTGCAGGGTATTTTATGAGACAGTTTTACAGGTTTAATTGAAGTTTTCTGAAAGATCTGATTATTGGCTTATTTATTTCACATGCCAAGTGACAAGCTTAGTTACAGTCTGGTAGATTTTTAAGGGCAAGTTCTTTACTGGAGCCAGATTTTGGAAAGGCTTGAGTATGCTAATTCAGAAGGGGTATTGCACAGGATTTTATTCCTTCTTTCTTTTATTAAATCAACAAATCATACTACCTTAATTTGAAATAATAAAGAAGAGTGTTTTTTGAAATTTAAGATCTGTGAAATTCTGGCAATGAGCAGTCACATGCCCATTTCAGAAAGGGGCTTAAAATAATTCCTTTTCAAGGGGGTGTTTGGGAAGAGTCCCTGGATAGTGTGTGCTCTGTGGAGTGTGGGAGATGCTGGGGTGCAGCTCCAGGCTCTGAACACGTTGTACTCAGGCACAGCAGTTTGTCTGCTCAGAGCCACATGCTTCCTTCCTTTATCAGGCTGCTCCTGGCAATCCTGCTCAACCTTTGGACTTTATGGCCTCTCTCAGGATGTAGCATTGGTTCCCTAATATCTCTTCTCTTGTCTTTTGCCAAGTTTCCAGCAGGCAATGAGGCCACGACAAGCAGGGTCACAGGTGTTGAAGGAAGTCAGCAGCACAAACAATTATTATAAAACTGGATTCTGCAGTTCCAGGGATGAAATGCTGCCCTTCGTGAATCTGGCACACCATCCCCATCTTTTTTTCTGAGCTTATAACATGTTTTCTAGTGCCTTTTGTATGACTGCTAGGTGTGTGCTGTGGATTTAGTAGGTGGGGTTAAGAGTATGATATAGATTAAAAAAAGAAAAGAAAAAGAGGTTGCCATGTGCTCATTTAATGTACACTGTTAGCTGAGATCTGCTCTGTGTTTCTGATGTTGTTTTATACTGCTGGTTTCTGAAAAATCTGTCATGTAAAATGTGCAAACAAGTTATTCCCATGTGTGAATGTTAGTAAAGGAAATATTTAGACAATAAGGAAGAGGGTGATTAGAGGGGAGCGTTGATCGGGCAATAAGGAAGAGGGTGATAGACGCTGGTACCACGAGGCAGGAGGTGACACACGCCTATGGAATTCGATAATTTGGGAGGACCATTTACAGCTGTGCACTTAGCACACTAAACATAGCAGAGAAAAGTTGAAGGAAACCCTGGCAAAGGGATGCTCCTGCCTCTGCCAGACAAGGTAGGGGGTAGCCAGAAAAGGTTCTGTTGGAATTTAGGAAATATCACTCGATCAAGAAGTTCTTCCCCTTGGCATTTCTGTGGGGCTGTTGGTTGTGGTCCCACCTTGTGGGTCTCACCCCGTGTCATGTTTTGTGACACAGAGCTTCGGAAGATGTGTGTTTTTGGGAAGACAAACACATGAAATGGCAGTGGGAGGACTGCCAGAAGCACACTATCTATTCTGAGTCCAGCAAGTGTCCTCATGTAGCTTTTAAAGTGAAAAATGTTGCCTGTCTCCCATACTCTGTCATTAAGGCAGAGCACCTTTAGTCATGTTGGTGTTTTTTACAGACGATTCCATCTGCAATCTTTTGTCTGAATGCAAGTGAAATTAAGGACAGTCTTCTTCCAGTATATGAATTAAGTTAAACTGTAGAATTCAGAAAGTATAAGCATACCTGCCTCAGAAGGTTTCACTGCTTTAACCACACTGATAAAACAGTGAAAAGTTGTGATTTGAAGTGAAGTTTAGAAAACTTGGGGCCCTTTTCACCACAGAGGTGGTCTGAAGTCCCATGGTATAATGGTAACCCTCCTGCTAGCCCTTTTTGCAGGCTCAGCCCTTTGTTCATTGTCTGATCATCAATCTGTTAATTCAGTGAGACTCGTGGTGGAAAAAGGTGACTAAAGGTATCTGAATTTGCCCTTTTGCCGTAGGAGGAATTCAGCTACTGTTCTGATAACCCAGGTAAAGCACACTTTAGAACAAGCCAGTGCTGCTAAACCTCTTCCTAGGAACTGTAATCTGTGTTTATAAATGGGAACATTATCAGGAAACGTCACTAAAAATCTAAGGAATCTTTAACTAATAGCTTATTGCTTCCAGGGATGGGCTCTGTAGGGAGTTTATGAAGTGCCAACATTTTGCTGTTAGTGTGTTTGGCCAGGAAGAAAATGCGCTTTGCTGGTAAGGGTGTTTCTGTGTAAACTGTACAAACCCACATGCTCAAGGCTGGCAATGGCATTGTGGAGAGCAAACTTACAGAATTTAGAGAGTCAACCACTAGAGCTCAGTTTATTCACTACTTTAGCAGAGCAGATTGAAAATCAGAGGAATTAGTTACTGGGGAGTCTTTTGCTGTTAATTCACTCCTGGTAGTCTGTGGACCATATTCATTGACATTTCAAAGGCTGTTATAATTTCTTTTTGACTAAGTGCAGATTCTTCTGTTTTAATGTAAAACCCAAACTCATCAATGCTTATAACAGGCATCCTAAAGGCAAATGGACCAGTGAGAGCCCTGAGTGACCTGGTTTGACCTCACTGCTCACTCTGCTTTGAGCAGGAGCTTAAACTAAGTGTCTTTCTGGGGTTCCTTTGAACATGAGTTATCTTATGATCTGGCGATCTGTAAAAATGGTGAATGTATCTCCTAATTGTATCTCCTTTTGGAGTATCATACTTGGAACCTTTTCTGAGATGGTTGCTTTCCAGAAAAGGCTTCAGCACTGAGCCCTTTCACCCTTTTCCCTGCCTAACTCTAATCTCACAGTCGGTCCCACTGAAGTGAAATGCCAGGTTATCCTTGGAACGTGCTTACCCACCTCCTGTGCAGAGAACACAGCCCCCAGTGTTCAGTACATCACAGGAGCCACACCGTGCGTGTATGACCCTCTTGTAAAATGGGGGCTTAATAAAACTCACAGGGCCCGAGTTGTTTGGGGTTTTTTTTCATGAGCCCCAAGAGCAATGCATGGTGATCCTGAAGGAGTTGGCCAAAAGGAAGGTGGCATTTCCCAGGGCTGTCCTCACACATGGGTGCATCCCAGCTTTAAAGGTACCAACCAGAAACACCTTGAAGTGCTGGGCTATAAACTACAGCAGCCCAGCCGCTGTTGTGCAAGCTGTGTGATGCTTGTGGTGAGGATGGGAACCTTAAAAATTGGGTAGGTAAAGAGCAGGAAATGGGAGCCATTACCTCTGTCCCAAGGGAAGTGGTTCCCCCTGTGAATCACAGCCCTGGTTTCACTGTGCTGCGTGGGAGTGGCGTCCTGTCCCAGGTGGATATTCCCAGCTCCTGGGGCCTGCCAGGTCTGACAGCTGCAGGGGAAAGGAGCAGGACAGTCCTAGTCCCACCAGCATCACTCCTGTGGAGCCTTCCCCCATCGTTTGAGAGCAGGGAGGACGGGGATGTGTCAAGCTCTGCATGCTGCATGAATTGATGTTGTCCTTTGCTGTTAGGAATGGCCAGAGAGGGACAAGGACTGCAGTCCTTTACTCAGGAGTCTGGCCTTGTGCCACACAGTCCCTGGGTTATCCCGTGGAGAACAAAACCTGCTGCTGTGTGAGACAGCCCAGGTTGCCAAGTCTTGCCTTCCCCCCCACCCCGCCATGAGTCACCCGGCTCTGGCAGAGGCTGAGCTCGGCTCACAGTGGCACAGGAACCTCCTGCCCTGGCGCACGCTCCAGCCTATCCTGGAGGAAACCCTCTGGCTCCTGTGCCAAAGAGCTGCCACACCCCGGTTCTTGAGCCTTCTTACTCATAATGGAGACAGACACCGAAACCAGGCAGGCCCTCCTCTGCTCGCTGGGCTCTGTGGCCCCCAGCGCCCCTTCCTTCCCTTCCGTCTCATCCAAAGCCTCTGCACAGGAGCTGTTTCCATCCGTTCTCAGGAAGAGAAGGCAGAAATGAGACAGATCCTGGCTGTTGAGTGTTGGTGGTATTTATCCTTCCTAAGCCAAGGAATGGGATAAATCCCCAAACCTCTCCAAGGCTGTGTGTGTGTTTCCTGGAGCAGTACAATTAACGACACAAGCCGTGAGTGTGTACAGTGTGAAGGGACAGAGCTGGGCCTTCCTCTTCCCTGTCTTTCGGCTCTGATTAAGTGCACCTTCTTCCTCCTCTGATGCTGAGGTGCACAGAGCTGCCCCACAGCTCACTCACAAAGAGCAAATCATTTAGAGGTTTGTATTGTTTGTGAATCATGGCAGAGAGAAAGCAGCATCTGAGTCCCCAAGTCTTCTGGAAACATTGTGGCTCACTGAAGGTCTTTCATCTCAGCCCTTGTTTCTCACTAAGAACTTATCCTCATCGTGGAGCTAGAGGTGCAGCAGTTGAAATTTAGGTCTTTTATATAAATTGAAGTTAATTTTATGATATTAGCAAGCTGATGCATTGGAATTTTTGTGTCGTGAGATGTCTTTGCAGCAAAAAAAGTCTGTCATTAAATCTTAATGGCGATCCATTGAAGTGCTTGCAGTTTTGGACAAAAGGTGGCACTTATCTAGTAAAGTTAACAAGGGAGTGAAAGCCCCTAGGCCTGATAAGAGTGACCCAGGGCAGGTCTGTTGGTCTTTTGTGGATGGACTTCAGTTTTATCTGCTCATATGCCAAGATAGCCGGGTGTAAACTATTTGTATTAGAGAAGTTAAGTGTTCCTGGTAAAGTAGCTTGTGGCCTGAAACAATAATCCTTGCTAAGGGCCTGAATTTATTAAGTCAATAATTAGCTTATTAGACATATAGCTGTGCCTGTGCAGGTGTCTGAAGTTTATGTTCCATCTGGTTTGCATCCAGTGAGTTCAGGTAATTTGTAAAAGGTAGTTCATGTGTACAGTGAGGAGCTGCAAAAAGGATTTGTAGAAGAAACAAAGGGGGAAACCACACATAGAAAGTCTCAGTCTCCCCTGTGTGGGAGGGGAGAAGAACTGGATGTATCTTTCCCACAGAAGTCAGGTTTAGCCAAAGGGCCAGTCATAAAAGTCAACAAAAGGCCCCTGGATGAATCAATTTCATCCTTAGGAAGGAGCACTTGAAAGAGGACCCACACGTGTGCTTAGAAAAAGCCAAAAAGCCAAACGAGGTTATGCTTGCACTCACACACTGTAAGCTGTGGGTTCAGAAGTCGATGACATGTTCAAATAGGGAAGGATGGTTGGATCTGTCGTCAGAGCCATTGAACATCTCTGCTTTCACTGGCACCTCGAGAAAGGTGCTGGCAGGTGAATTCCCCTCCTGCCTGTAAGACTAGGTTAGAAAAACAGGCATATAGCAAGGTCTTAATGATAGAAAGGTTCTTACAGGGACCCGGAAAGCATGGAAGGGATTTCAGGAGTGGGAGTACAATACTTTCTGAAAGGCAGAAAAATACTTGTAAGTATTGCACCTATTCAGATGGAAACAAGTTCTTTTAGGAACATCTGATAATACTCTTTACAGTCACATACAATTTTTACTTTAAAAGTGTGAAGAGGTAATTTTGCTTTAGATAGACTGAAAACACCCTGAAATCAACCTCCTGATAGCCCTCAGAAAATGCCATTTCCTCAGGTAACTGTAGCAGCTTGTAAGTTTGTCCTTCATGATAAAAGGGGGACACCTTTTATTTTTGTGTAATAAAAATCTGCCAAAATTGTGATAAGGTTGTACAGTAAGTTGAATCAAAGCGTGTGCTGAACACAAACCCCACCAATCTTGCAAGGTATTTTGTATTTGTTATTTTATGGGTTTGCTAAAGACAAAATAGTCAGTAAAGTCAGGAGGGGAAGTGAAATTGCCGGCTACCAGGTTTGAGCTGTTATTTTTGGTGTAACAGTACCCCATTCCTGGATGGGGAATAGGCATGGGGTGACAGGTGGATGCAGATGGAACACCAGGAAACTGGGAGGTCAGGTCAGGCCACCGCCACCAGGAATTGAACAAGAGCTAGGGTTGAGATTCCCAGTAAACCTACAATTAGATATTCAAGTTAATGAAGGAGAGGCTTAGCCTTAAGGACATCCTCTTCCTGGTGGTTTCTTGTATTCCTGGGTGCCCAAGCTTGTGGTGTTTTGAGCACAGATCTGCAGCAGTGACCTTAATGAGTGTAGTTTATACATCTCTATCCATCCAGTATCACTGCAGCTTTAGAGGCTGAATTAGCAATTCTGATCAGCCGCTGCTTTCTGTGCAAATGTTCCCAGGTGTTAATCCTTGCTTTAGTGTAATGAGGTGGAAAAGCTTTAGGTTGAAATCCAAGCAGCATCTTAAAAAACAACTCATGTTTTTGTCATTGTTTTGACTGGTACTGGTCTGATTATTTTTCAAGTACAAAATATGCTCAGACTGACAGCTTGTACCTTGTGTTTTATCTTCCAGAAGAATTTTTACAGTCTCTGGGTATCAGCTTTAAAACCAGTGTAGGTTTATAGCTGAAAGACTGGCAGATGATTAGGTATTGTGGGGAAGTTTAGATGCATCTGTTAATTTTACGTGCTGGCATCATGTGAAGCGGTGCCCAAGACCACTGTGTTATAAACTGTGTTGTTTTTTTCGGATCCTGGTACCCTAAGAAATGATTTCTGTCTCGTTTGCCTGTTCTTTGTAGCTCTTTGTAATGCTTCCAGTGACTACATTCCTATACTTAGATAGAAGAGCTGATCTACTGGAGCCTTACCCTGGGAATGAACTCCACTAATCAACTGCTCATGACTCCAACAGATGTTTCTGCTTATCAGACAATTGAAACCTCATGTTCTAGTATATTTCTTAATTTTTTTTCCTTTTTTTTTGATACTGGCAGCAAATGCCCCATTACACATGTGAGCTTCAAAAACTTGTCACATGATAGCAGGAACAAATTGCTAAGCCAGTCAGCAAAGTTCAGGTTTGAAGTGGTGGTCCACTGAAGGCAACCGGGTCTTAGAAGCTGAAGGAATCATTTATGGAATTATCATGCTGTGGTTTTGTTGTAAATGCCAATATTTTATTTCAGTGTCTTGTGTGAAATTTTGAAATGTAGAGAAGAACTCGGATCACAGCTCCTTTTTTTTAAAGACTGAATCACTTTAGGATGTGGAGATAAAGTTAAGTGATTCTTTTGAGGATAAGAATATTATCCTCTTGAAACCACAGACAGGGGATGTGAATGGTTTATATGATTTTGTTATATACAGACTTATCTCTCACAGCAGGTCAAAATCTATGGATTTTCACACATAGTAGAAATACAGATGAGAAGAATTTATTTTGCTTCAGTTTGTTTAGTCTCTTGCATTTAACTGTCCATTTTAAATTGATAAATGACGGATTCTTGATCAATCAATATCTTTGTATGATTTGGGAAAAAGGAAAAATGTAGAAAAGGTGACAGACTGTCACTCCACAAAGATGCAGCTAATTCCACTGCCAGCAAACCCAGAACTGCTTCGTGGAAGTGACACACCTGTTACTTAAGAGTACAATGGGACCATACAAATTGTTGGCACTGGAGACACTTCTTGGGGATTAAAGCAACTCATTTGCAAACCATTCTTGTGTTAGCAGTGAGAAGTTAATCATGAACCTTCCCCTACCCACAGCACACCCACACTGTGCTGATTCAGGAGCCATGGCAGGGCATGGCTAAAAGGCACAGCCAGGAGGTTTATCAGTATTCACACTTTGTTAGCCAAGCAGGAGCCTCACCACATGTGGGAGACCATAACCAGAACTTGTTCCTTTCACCCTTTCCCGTAGTGAATATCTTGACTTGCTGCTGTTGCTGGGCTTGGTTGAGGTGATAAACACAAAGAGCAGTGGGAGCTGGAAGCTCTTCTGTTAATGGGAAAGGTGAGAGTGAGGGTAGAGAGGGTCAGTGGCTGCCTCTGCAGCCCCTCTCAGGATACTCAGTGCCTCTGAAAATTTCTCAGCTGATAAAGATGTAATCAGATAAGAACATGGCCAGTAATACCCACTGGGCATGTTGTTTTCAAGCTGCTGATAAACTCTTCTTTAAACATCACATTCCTTCCCATTGTTTTAAAGCCAAACTCCAACCTTCTGGTGCCATTTGCAAGTGTTTGGTGGGACCCGAACTTGGGTTGAAGGTCTGGAGTGCAGAAGGATTTGTGCCTGCATACAGACAATGTGGGTTTTTTGTGACCATGGATGAGATTTCTTCTTTGCTTCTTGTGCTTTCTGTAACTGAGGAGCCCATAAACTAAGGAGAACAGAAAGCTGGTGGATGATCACTAGAACATGTGCAGGTGTGGTGGGAGTGGGAAAAGAGGAATCATTAGGGGAAAGAATCATCTAAGCCAAGGGAGAGGAGCTTAATTAGCAGTGCTGAAGTTGGCTGACAGACCATGAAGAGAAGAAATTGGGTATTGATTTGAAACTTTGCTAAGTGCCATTGGAAACTGAGAGAAGAATGATGTTGGTGGAATGACCTTGGAAAGGATTCAGAGAAGACATCTTGATACCATGTAACCATAATGTTAAGAACAGACCTGGGGTGTGTAGAGAGATCAGAAATCTGATGGCCTGTGAGAATAATTTCAAGTGGTCCATCAGACTCAGGAGAGCTTGGTTCAGTAGTTGACACACAGAGAAGGACGATACCTGGCCGGCCTGGTGGCAGCATTTCCCCTCCCCGTCTGGGGCAAGAGGAGTCAGTAAACCAAAGCCAGCTTTGCCTGTAACCCTAAGGAACTCAGGGAGATTTTTAGTGGGGTGTAAGAAAGCTTTGTTTCCCTCTGTCCTGCTTCCAACCCTGTGGCCAGGGAGATGGAGATATTCCTCCTTCCGGGAAGCATTTCCAGCGGGCTAAAATCTGCTGTAGGGCTGACTGGTGATCCCGTCTGTGTGTCCAGAGCCCACGACTGGGATGAACGGGAGCCCTGGGAGGATGATGATGGGAGATGTGCCCAGGTCAGAGCAGGGGTTTTAGGGCTTAGCTGGGAGAGTTTGGTCTGGGGGGTCCGGGCTGGTTGCTCTCTCTCCCTGCGCTTCCTGCGCTCACTCACACACGCGGATCCATCGATGAGCTGTCATGTGCCGGCTGCACGCCCACAGCAGGAAGGAAACGGCTGGTCCCTCAAAGTCAGGAGTAGAAAAAAAAAATAAAAAAAAAAGGAGGAAAAAAAAAAAAGGCAGCAAACAGCAGGCAGGCTGTGTATTGTCCCGATTCCTCCCGGACTGAAGGAATCCTTTGCCCCATGATTCATGCTGAGCTGTCTGCTCCATCCGGCAGGCACGGAGCATCCGGCAGCCGTGTCAGGCAGCCTCCCACTGGAACTGGGTGCTGCTGGCACCGCAGCCTGCAGCGTTTCAGGATTCTTTTGTTAGTCAGGGCACTGGCACTTCCTTTGGCATTTGGCTCCAGGAAGGCTCGTGTGTGAGGAGGGGTGCCTTTTTTTTTNGTTGCTGTTTTATTCAGTTTCACATTTGGACATTTGGAACGTGAAGTTTCGGTCCAGACGTCTCCCTCGCTCCCGGCTCTGTAGGTCGAAGTCTCTGTTTTCTGATGATTAGCCAATACCAGCTGTTCTGGCAATGAAGATGTCTCAAATCAATCCTATCCTGTCTGGCTTTCCAGGAAGAGCCAGCCCTCCCCTCGCTCTCCATAGCCTCTGTCATCCAGGACTGAAATTTATCAGAGCTGCTGTGAGCAGGAAATTAGCTCCTTTACAACTTGTTCTCCACTGCTTCTCATTCATTTTATTGTTTTAACATTTTCCAGAAAATAAGGCAGAAAACAAACCTGCTTCCTCTTTAGAAGACTTGTGCTGTTAACCTGTGAAATGCTTATTTCCTTGGCAGGCTACAGCTTATCTTTATAGCAGAACCACAAGATTAAAATCAGTTAAAGTTGAACTCAGATAATGAATAAAACACTGGAAAACATTTAGTCATCCTTTAGGATACTGAAGATAAGGATTTCTACATATAGGCATCAAAGTTGTGATAAACACCAACTGAGGGATGGGCTCAGGAAAAATGGAGTGAGGAGTGCTGCCCACAGACTCAGGAATGTGCCTGTGAGGAACTTATTTGGGGGTCTGGGTCTTCAACACCTATATTAAATTGAATTGACTTTCCTGAAGAGCTGAGCACCTGCCACTTCCATGTATGCAAAACTCATCTTAAAACTGCATTCAGGTAAAGGAAAAGTGGTTTACACTTACTTTATATCTGATTTTGGATGCAGATGTTTTAATGTTTTCTATGTGTCTTTCCAACAGTCACTTTGGAAGATTATTTTTCTTTGAGATTTTCAGAAGAAAGACACTCTCTTAATTAGTATCAGACGGTTTTGGTGTTGTTCAGCATTAAAAATAAATCTCTGCCTTTGCCAGACATAAATTTGGCAATTGTGTGCTCCCTGCTGCAGGAAAACAATGTCTCTCTTTAGAGCTCCGAACCAGGCTTTGGCAATGAAGTGGGGCCCAATGTCCATTGATCTCAATGGAAAACCTATTATTAGAAGGATCACTGTGACCACATCCTGCCATCATTTTGTACCCAGAACCACCACTGAGGTCAGCAGGATTTTTGTGCAAATATTTATGGCAGGATACGGCCCACTTCAGGGCATTCTGAGGGCTGACAAGCCCTCAGCTGAATTGTTCCTTCTTCCAGGGTTGATCCTATCAGGCTGCTAAAATCTGAGCCGTGGACAAGTCAAAAACCCCACCATCCAAGCTGCTGTTGACTGAAACCCAGTAATGCAGTCTGGGCAATTTGAACTCAGACATGAGGCAAGACTCTGGCATTGCACAATGTCCTGGTGGATTATGCCATGCCTTGGACACTGGATGGGTTGTGTCCTTCTAATTCCTCAAGAAAGCAGCAAGAAACAACTTTGATAGGTCGGTGGCTTGGGCAAGTGAAAACTGTTGATAACTGAGTAATTTAAGGTTTTAGTTTTCAGCAAATGCTTTGCATGTGTGACTAGTGCAGCGAATTTCCTGCTCGCCAAATTCACTTCTGTCAACACTTATTGGAACCATGAGCCGGGCTAGAGGGAAAGCTCTATCCTTTTTCCTTTTGATATGGGGAATAAGTGAATTCTTTTCAGCTTACTGTACATCTGTGTTTTCACTGGACAGCAGAAAACTGTGTCACTGACTCACTGCTTGATCTTGGGTAAATCATCTAATCCTGTCTATCCCAGTACCCTCATGTGCATAAATAATGTAATGACTCTCATCTGTCTTTAGAAGCTGCTACAATAACTTGGTTTATGTAGTTTTAGCTTTACTTTAGTCTTTCCCACAGTGTTTTATTAGTGAAAGAAGGAGGCTCTTGCCCAAGTCAAAGTCAAATAGTTTCTTATCCCTGCTGGGTGCTGAAATATTCACTATTCACAGGTTTATATAATTTGCATAAATGACAGCATTTTATCTGAAGTGTTTTTCATACCTGTAGGGCCAGACTTCAAGTTGATATGGATTTGACACTGCAGAAATTTCTCTGCTAAAAAACCCTGACATTTTCTGCTGGAGCCCAGCAGTGCTGTGTGGCTGGAAGGTGGGAAGAGCCTTCCAAGAGGCACAAGATACTCACCTGAAAGTGGAGTTACCCCTTGATTCATATGAAGAATGTAGTTGAAGTTGAAGCCTAAAATCTTGAAAAACAAATTCAAAGCTTAATAATTTTCCTGTGTATCAAACAACTGTAAAAAGAAACAAAAAACCAAACCAACCCCAACAAAAATCCAACTCCAAAACATGGCTTGAAAACACAAATGGGCAATTCCAAATACCAAACCTGAAGGACATTCTTAACTATAGGCTGCACAAAATGATTCTTTGCATTATAATCTGCATCTTGAGACCCAGCACTATCATGGTCTATGGCCTTTTCCTCCTGCATTTTATGCCTAAAGAGAATGCTAATCTCTGGGAAAGAATGACTTGCTAATGTAAGACCTTTAGATAGAAATGTAATAGTTTCAAAGGAACTGGTCTGTTGGCAACCTTCTTCACTCAGAAGTTAAACTTGTGGAGAGAAGAGACTACAGAAGATCTGAGAGTACAAGGGATGGGTGATATCCACACTAAGAGCACTTCTAAGGGACAGGAGGGAGAAAGGTTTGTGTCTGTGCTTTGATGAAAAAGAAGGTCTACAATTCTATTAGCCCAGTGCAAGAATTAAACTAAATGCAAAATCTCAGAAACGGATCCAAAATTTAATTCTTGTTTTCCAGCCGGTTCTGGGTCAGAATGGTTCTGGAGGGAGAAGTTTCTTCTGAAACAGGAAAGGTGTGATCCTGCAGCTGCCCCTTAGTCAGAGGTGTCTGGCTCCCCAGTGGAGCTGCAGTGGAGCAGTTTCCATCTGATCCCACACAGCATCCCAAGCACAGGCAGCAAGTGCCTCGTGGACACAGCTCTGTGGTTAAAGTGCTGAATCAAGACTCACACTGGCTTCAGTTCTGGCTTGCCCTGAGATTTCTTACTTCATCTTGAGCAATGCACTTTATGTCTGCTTCAGTTTCCTATCCGTGAGGGTTTGCCTGCATGAGGCATCAGAGACCTGCTTTAAGTACAGATATTTTCATTTGGTACAACCTGTGACCATTGTAAGATTAATTTAAGCTTTTTTTGCCTAGATTTAAGCTAAGTGGAAGTAGCAAATTTTCAACTCAAAATACATGTTTTGTGGAGGTGCATCTCAAAATCTGATTTAATCAAGGTAGAAAAATTTAAAGGTCCATTAACAAAAAAAAAATTAAGCAATCCTGGAGGTGTGAGTTTACCATCATCTGTGTTCGTTGGGGACCCATGAGCTTTCTCACCTGAAATGGGGAATAAACATATAGGTTTTGGAGGGAGGTTTTTTTCATATAGGTTTTGGAAGGAGAATGGGATATTCTGACTTCAGGAAGGGCACAAAACCTTAAGATTGAGGTTTCTTGCAGGAGTCTAATAAAACTTTAATTTTTTTACATTGGTTGCCACCTCTGCAGAGGCTAAAACAGTAGGAAAGTCCAAATTCAGTGATTTTATGGCTGCCCTTTGAATGAAAATGTGCAGGTTTAGGCTACATGGAGAAGCTGCATCATTGAAACAAAAGGGAATCTTTTAACTGCTTCCTTCTATTGTCTTTTCTTACTATCTGCTTTGCCACCCATGTTCTTCTTCTCTTGGAATTAACACCATGTTTTTTCTGTTTCCCAAGAATAATAATAGCAATAATAGAAAATTACTGCTTTGCAAATAACTGTGGAAAATACACACGGAAATCTTTAGGAGTGAAAATAGCTGCAATGAATGACAGTTGCTACTAGCAATGGAAATGTTTGGCTTAAGGTGTAAGAAAAAAAGGCATGAAAAAAGCATGTCAGAGCTGCTGACATTTCATCTTGGAGGACTAAGTGCATGATCTTCTCAGGCACAGGAAGAATAGAGGGGAGATTGTCAATACCCCAAAGTCCTGACCCGCCTTTGTAAAGTTCTCCTTACCACAGGCACTAAGTGTTCTTTAATGCAAGTCAAGCACTGCAAATGAGGAAAGAGAGAGAAATTAGTCTGAACAGGAAGCTTCAAATATTCTAAGACTAATTGAGTTTAGATAATTAAGGGGTTTTAAAGCAGTAATTCAGAGGAGAATGGGAGGGGAGGACAGTTTAATTGAGATTGCCTGTCCATCTGTGAATTCTCTGTGCATCCTTCTGTGGCATGTCCCTCTTGTCATTCCTTCTGACCTGAAGGGGCTGATGGCGTTTGTATTGACCTTATTAGCTGGCAGCACTGCAGGCTTCCCCTTGCATTTCAGAGCTGTTTTTGCCCTGCCTCTGTGCAGGCCATGTGTGACAGCTGCCTGGGCTGCCCTGCACTTCCAAATGCCCTGCCCTGGTGCCTTCTGGGGGCTTGCTGGGAGCTGGGAGATGAGGAGAAGGGTTTGAAAGCTGCTTTGTGCTTTGGTAGAGACTATTCCATGTGTGTTGGAGCTAAGTCTTCCTCTCTGCTGCAGCAAGGCAGCCAAAATTGGAGTCAAGACCCAAGCCTTTGCTGCTAGGAGTGGCTTGACAGTGGTGATAAGCTTGTCTGGTTCAGGGACAATGTTCCCAATGGGCTTACACTGACTACTACTAAGAAAAAAAACCTTTTAAAATGAATGTCAAAGTGTGTTCTGCACCTTGGGAGTGCCTGTGCTATGCCAGCTGCATATGCCCCACAGACCCCTCCTGGTCTGCTGCTCCCTGTGTGGATGTCTCAGACCCATTGCCTTTAAATGCAGAGAGTGTGGCAGAGGCACATCCATGTGGCACTGCGGGCACCAGAGGTTTGGATACAGTGAGTGTGAAACAGGTGAGTGAGACCCACCTGTGGTGCAGGAGATTCCCCTGCTGGTGAGAGTGGTGCTCAAGGCCTCCCAGCCACCGACTCAACCCCTCTCTGACAGTGTGGGCAAATGGAGTGCTGCAAGCACGATGGTGGCATTTCAATTTTGATTTAGTGTCAAATAAATGAGAAGCACAATGCTAGAGCTGTGTCCTTCTCCACCATCCCTCTTCGAGGCCGTGTCCACCCCGCAGCCGACTGGAGCCCATAGAAACACCAGTGATTTAAAGAAGGCTGGCCCAGCACCATGTCAAATGTTATCGAGATCAAAATGCTGTTAAAGCTGCAGCAGGACATGTTTCTTAATTTAGAAAGCTGCTAGCAGATAGTGAGAGGAAAGGTCTTGGAGCCTCTATGAGCCCTGACAAATTGTAATGCACTTCTTGGGCTGTGACTGTTACAAGCAACTTGACTCCGTGCCACGAGGACCTCTGAGAAAATGATAAAGGCACCTGGAAGTGGATTGACTGTGGTTTTCTTCTTGTCTCCTGCTCTTTTATAAGTGTTGCAATGGAGGAGTTGCAGCAAAGCATGAGGGCCCTTTCCTGAGAGATCATCCTGCTTGCACCAGGAATCTGCTCAACAAAAATGAGGAAACAAACTCCAGGATGTTTTCATGGGGAGAGCCAGGCAAATGCTCTGTACTAACCTGCCATAAGCAGGTGTTTTCCTAGTGATTGTCATTGTTACTGTCCCTCTGGGGCTATTCAGATATGGAAAGTGGAATAAATAATCAAAGAGGATGTTCCTAGCTGCTAATTTTCAGTCAGGTTTGACACTGGTCCAAGATTTAACACTTCCTTTCTCTGCCAGCCACATACTAAAAATAACATATTTTCAGGATATTGAAGACCACTGGAAACCTGTAGTATTTGGCACTTGAACATTGCCTTTACTCTAGAGATCTCAAAGCAAAAGGTTGGAGTCTCACTGTGAATTGGGAGAATTTGAGACATTTTTGGAGCAACTTGAGATGTAGCAGGACAGGAGACAAATCTCAGAATGGCTCAAAAGGTCTGTATTTCCCTTTTGAGTGACATCTGTTTAAAAAATGGAAAAGCTCATTTACTTTGGCTTGTCTCACAGATCTTCTGGCTGTGCCCCAGAGCAGCATTGACCCCTGCTGAGGCCAGGGGAGATGTCCTTGGTGGATGTAATGGGGAGACACCAACTTGGATGATGATTCCCTCTGCACAGATTGCTGCCCTCAATAAAGTATGGAGAGTAGTTATTCTTGTTTGGGTTTTTTTTTTTCTTTTCTTTTTTTGTGCTTTTTTTTCTCCCCTAGTTAATCAGGGCTTTAGACTGCCTTCTAATAATCAGACTTAACTAATGCTTCTGACATAGGGAATGTTTTTTAGGTAGAGGTAGAGAGTGTTTTTTTCTTCTTTTCTCTGTGCTTTCTTTTTCTTTTTGGTTAACATAGAGATGGTGGAAGCAACTAAAAAAAGGAAGGCCCTGGCTGGCTGGCAGGGTTGCAGCAGATTGGGTCTGTTTGTGCCGATGGGTTGCAATGTCCCAGAGCCAGGAGGGTTCCCTGCCTGCTCTGCCCTGAGCATGACGTGTCAGATGCGTCTTCTCAGGCCTGGGGAAAGCAGCTGCTTTTGCACTGTTGGGAAAACAACACACAGGTGGGCTTCAGCCAAAAGTCCAGTGAAAGAGATGAAATAGAGGCTGATCCAACAGGCAGGCTGAGAGTAAGGAGGAATTTCCCCAAGGAAACAGGATTTATTTGGATTCTCTCCTCAAGTACTTAAGTGCTTTCCTCCCAAGACTCAAAGTTGCTACACAGCCTCTTCCCTCTGAAGAAGAACCAATGATTTCTGGTGTGTGATAATTTTGGTTGCTCTGCTCATTTTGATAATTCATTTAAGTCTCTCAAAGTAGCTGTAATTTAATCAAACTGCCTGGAAAACAGCAGGACCATTCATGCCACGGCAGGGTGTGCACAGCTGCCCACAGAGTCCCCGTGAAGCCTCATGATTTTAATCTTGTGGTGATTTTCATCTAGTGTCACCTCTCACAAAACAGAGGTGGGTCAGGCCTTGAATTCCTACGGGTACTGGGGTGTTTTCCTTACTGGGAAGGGGCTGTTCTTACTCTTTGATGTTGGTGATGTGATGACTTGGAGACAACTACAAGAGTCTCCTTATGGTGAGCAAGTGCTTGGATTGTTTATTTGGCAGAAGGAATGAAGTCACCTGCTTGATGAGAGATATAAATGTTAGTGAAATGTCAAAACTGCCCACATCTGTTTGATCTGCCAAATCTCAGGGAACTTATCATTTCCACCCTGCTTGGGGAAGCTGTTTTTGTTATGTTAAGCAGGGTGGCTGTGCTGCACCGTCTACCTGACTACGCTAAACCAATCTGTTGTTTTCTCCTTGCCTTTTCTCACTCCATCCTGACAGATGTGAAGGAGTACAGGTGCATCATAGATTGTTTTTTTTTTCTTTTTTTTTCCCCAGTATTGATGATAAAGTACCAGGTCTGGTGAGAGATATTTCATGCCTGACTGTTGCATCATGCTCAGTGACCTTCAGACTCTTGCTTGTGTGGAGACTGTGGGGACCTTTTGATTTACAGCACTGCTGAAGCGGCTGCACACCTTGGCAAGGGCCAAATGACTATTTCAGTTCAAGTCTGTGGGTGATGAGTGAAAAGACACATTTTGCACTCCTCTCACACTGCTGAGAGATTTATTTATTTTTGAATGTTACAGATTTCATTTGAAGTTTTAAAAAATTGTTGTTTGGGGTTTTTATGTTTTTTGGTTTTTTGGGTTTTTTTTACCTAAAGAAGAAAGTGCCTTATTGAAACATTTCTGTGTCTCTTCTCGCTGCTCAGGGGTTGCTTCCTCAAGGAATCTCTATCCCAGCTTTTCCTCCAACTCCTGATTGTTCTGGGCTTCTTCCTCCATGTTAGTAATTTCTGGCTCCTGCTTGGGTTTATTCCAGTACCCTTTGCTTCATCTCCACTTGAAAAAAAAAAATAAAATCTTTCCTTTGCATCTTGCCTCTCTTTTCCCTTGCCAGGAGACAAAAGGGAGGCACTACTTGTGAAAAAATAACCCCTTTCAGACCTGTGAACACAAAGTGAAGCTGAGAGAATCCATTGATTTGCAGACCTGGAGATGCTGAGCTGAAGAGATGAAGAAATATTTGGGGGATTCCTGGGCTGGGGCTGGAGGAGCTGAAGTGAAAGACAAGACAGCTGTGGTGGGGAGCAGGATTCATTCCCCGGCTCCCTGTCTGCGCTCCGTGGCCTTCTGGGGCGCCGCCAGGCAGGTGCCTGTGGCTGAATTGCAGTGGGTGTTGCACAAGGAGCTGCAGGCTGGTGGAAAGGCTCCAGGGAGCCAGCTCCAGCCTACGGACTGGAGGTTTGACTCCCTTAGTCTAGACACTCTCACGGGGATTACGTCAGCAATAATTTGTCAGTCTCTATTTATTTTCCAGTGGAATGGTTAGTATTTGCTGGTGCTGAGATTCTCCTCATACTCTTCCATAGTTTATCATACAAGAGGCACTTTGGGCAGAGCAGCCTCCTAGGCCACCATTGCCATGGGTTTTTGAATAATAGTAGTGATACTCATGCTTAGGAGAAGGAAATGTACCTGAACATCCGTATCCCTCTGAGGGGGAAGAACATCTCTTGTGTATTTTGATGCAGCTGGCTCCCCAAAAGCATCAGATATTTTAGTCAGATTTGTACATAATCAAATATGTTCATCAGGCTTGAGAATAAGGTCTGAGGACACTCTGCTGTCACTTTAGGAAAATATTCCTTCAGTCTCAAAACCATTTATTTGCCATAGTCCTAGTTTGCTACACAACAAACCTAGCGCTTTCAGGTACAGTAAATTTACACAACAATCTATGGGGAATGCATCCATAGCCCAACTGTAAGTATGGATGTTGGTGCTTAACATGTGCACTGTCTTGGATTCTCTATGTTGTTAATGAACAGAAACCTCTGAGCTGCCTTTTGCAAAAGCTTCTCAAGAAAACTGATGCTCTGACACACTCTCTGGAAGAGTTCTCCTCTTCCTATGGACTGGAGAGAAGGACTATTATAGTCCTATTTTATACTAAAAAATTTACACTATAAAATAATTTATTTGGACTATTTTATATTAAAATACAAATTTCAAATAAATCTGTGTGAATAACCACCTTTGAACTTCCTCCCTTCTTTTCACAACTGTGATTGAAGTTCAAGAGCTGACGACATTTTACGCCCTAAGTTCTGGACTCTGCTCTTTCCATGACGTTTTGTCAAGATTCCATAATTCAGAGGGAGTAATTGAAGATTGTGAATATTAAAGATATGAAATATTCCAAGTCTAAAAAATGTGAACTTCCCTGAATGTGTTTAATGGAAAGCTTGGCTTAAGCAGCAGGACAATACAAATTTCGCAAGACTTGTCTTTCATGTTTTGGATTTCCCCCCAAAGTACAGAAAGGGCATTAAACCACAGTTTAATAAATTAAAAAAAAATCAGTTTAACTCATTGGTTATTGGGGAAAGGGGAAACCCATAGAAAAGTAAATCTTTAACTCAAAACAAAAATCAAGGAACTTTCTCAGACTCCGTGGATCGATGTTGTTTTATTATTAAACCACTGTGCTGTTGTTCCCGTGGAAACAAAGAAACAAATATTTGAAGCTGTGTCACACCTTCCACCAAAACTCCAGTTAAGAATGTTTTGGAAAGTGTTTGTGTCAGTGACAGCGCTCCTGTGCTCTGAATGACGGCTTTGTGCAGCCTCCTGGGCTGCTGCTCAGGCCTCAAGGTGAACTCCCCACTCGGCCTGCTGAACATTCCTTGTCTTTACAACTCTCTACAAGGAATTCATTGCACCAGGAGCTCTGTGCCCAGGACAAACGAGAAGTCTGAGGCTGCAGCAATGACCCAGATGAAATGTGTGACAGCGGCAGCATTTGGTCGCTCGCTGTGGGTTTGGGCGCGGTTTTTTTAGTCCAGAATTTTCTACAGGTCAATCCTATTAATGTGCCAGATGATTTCACCTTGAACCCAGTGGGATCTGTTCAGAAATGGAAGGAAAATTATATTAAATATAACAGAGACTTTGGCTTACAATAATATTTACTTTAGTGAAATAATATGATCCATCTCCTCATTACCAGTGGGAAGAGATCTTTCCATGCTGCCAGATATCTCTTACCTGAGGCACCCCATCTGTTTATATTTGCAAGCTGGGGGGCATGGAGGAAACCTGATCAAAGTTAGCAGGTGCTCCTTTTTATTTTTTTTTTTTAATTAAAATGCTGCTCTTGATTTCTCTTTGCCCATTTCTTTCACCTCCAGATCAACCATCACATTTTAACTATTTTAACCAGAAAATTCTCTTGTTATCCTGTTTTCCAAACAAGGAGTTTAATCCAGAGAAGGAGAAGTAAAATATATTGACTCTGGTATTCTGTGTTGGGATTTTTTAGTGAATATAAGGTCAAAATTGTAATTAAATATCTCACCACTGGGAAAAGCAACATATTTCTCATTTCCAGGATGGAAAATAGCCGATGATGTCTCATTAAGGACAAGCCCATTTTGCAATCTTTCCCTTGCTGGAAGCACTAATCACCTCTTTCTTGCCTACACACATACCTATTTTCACACAGTTCATAGAAGTTTCATATCTTAAAAATCTCTTCTGCACTGTTAAATGTCTTTGAAATCTTCTAGTTGGTTTAAAAGCTATTAAGGCTGGTAGGGGGAAGGACGTTTGCATTACGTTTTTGCACATTAGGCTGAAATGGACTTTTCTGATGTGTGAGGAGACACTGCAATGAATTCAACTGTATAAAAATGAGCTCCCCTTCTGAACCAGAAGGCCAGGTTGGATGGAGCTCTGAGGAACCTGGTTCCAGTGGAAGGTGTCCCTGCACGTGGCAGGGGGTGGAATGAGAGGATCTTGAAGGTCCCTTCCAACCCAAACCCTTCTTTGATTCCATGAACTTATGACACATTTACTTTGTGTAGCACCATGAGTACAAGGATGCTGGAGTGCTCTGAATGTGAAATAAAACAAATAGTTGTCTAAAATTTTCTAAATTTTAATGGATTTTTTTCTCATATTTCCTTCCCTAATGAACTTTGGCATTGTAGTCCAAAACCTGCTCAGTGTTGGAAGGTTTAAATTGTAACCAGCTCTAAAAATCATTCTTTTCAAATTACAGGCCAGCAAAAAGATACTAGCATGGGAAACCTTCCTTCACTGTGGGGTGAGTGAGCAGCCCAGATGCCTTTGATGGACCACACACTGCAATACCTTCCAGTATTATCAAATAATAACTTGGAAACCCTGAGCCATGTGTTGTTTGAACTAAAGTCAGAGGCCATGTTTGGTTTGTGATCCCTGGTATATGTCATGACAGGTGGAATATACTGAAATGAGGGGCTGGGGAGAAGTGCTTTTATTTGTAAACCCTGCTTAAGATAATTACAGTGGTGTAGAGCCTGGGCTGGTGGTTATCTGTGTATCATGGCCCAGCACGTCTCCTGTGTAAAGGAATATGTAATTCAAGCAGTGTCCCCAGGAAAGGGAGAAGCAGCTTTTGTTCTCAAACCCAGCGTTGTCCTGATTGAGGCCACATGTTCCCTCACAGCCCCTAATCAGTGTGGGGCTGATTCCTATTTAGTTCCTTTCAACCACTGTTATTCAAGCTTTATGCTGTTGGAAATCTGCTCATTCTCATCAACTTGTGCTGCAGGGATTCTCTGTGCCAGCTCTGGAGATCCTGATATTCTTTCTAATGCACTTTCACTGCCTTTTTCAGGGGGATATTTTTCTACATAATGATTCACAGCAGCCGTGCCTCAGGCAGTGGCTTGAGGTAGGAGGTTACGCAGCAAAGCTACTTTAAAACACTAATTTGTGTTTTTAAAAGCTGTATGAAAAGGGAGAAGGTTCTTGTGCTGAGGATGGCCCAAGACACAACTTGAGCACGTTGGCATACAGTGAGAGATAACCCATCATCTTAAGAGACATTGTGAGAACTCCTATCCTCTGTACACTCAAATCAAGGTGGCAGTGCTTTCTTATGTTATGATGATAGCTTATTTTTTGTGATTTTGCTAGAAAATGCAGTTATCACTGTTCCCAGTTAGTTTTATCTTTAATATATCTGATTCGTTGTGAATGCATTGCTGTTTTGTCAAATACTCATAATTAGATTTAGAACAAATAGGATTGAAAAGCTCAAGTCTAATGAAGGGAATTGTTACCCAGGCCATAGGAAAGCTGAGTTCTTGTCCCTTTTCTCCAGAGGGCCCTGGACCTCTATCTCCAGCTTTCAGGAATGGTCTTAACTACAATAACACACCACAACAGCTGCTCTTGAACCTAGCTGTCTTTAAACTGGTCAGCTAATGACCAAATTCACAGCTTCTAATTGCACCAGTACATGGTGTAAACAACATGGCCTTGCTGCCCTGTTAGCTTCAAATGGAAAAAAAAAATTAAATTTACTGGTCACTTAATTTTGTGTGTGTAAGTCTCAGCCTGACATCATTAAAGGGCATTTGTTGACTGGGGAAAGGCACTGCAGTTTCCCTTATTGCACTTTTACTTTTTCTTCTGTTAATGTGATCATTTTGAATTTAATGTTGGCTGCAGAATTTGAAGAACCTAAACATATAATTTTTAGAAAAAAAAACAGAGTTGCTATGCAGTAGTAAAAATGATTATTCCTCCTCTACCCCAACTCTAGCCTAAGTTACTCACTTAGCAACAGTCCTAAACTAGATCTGCTGAGCCTGAATGGATGTTTCTGTGTCGCTGTTTGCCTGTAAATCCATGAGAAAAAAAAAACAAAAAACACTTTATTTTTTCATGAATGCCAGTAGTATCTTCATTTCTTGATTTTGTTGGAGAAAAAATTTGTCCCAGCTAATACCTTTCCTTGATTAATCCACTTGAATAATGAAGCACATGCCCAGCTACAGCAGCCTGAGCAATATGACTAACTAGGGTGTGATTCCTCTTGTATTTAAGATACTGTGAATATTTGGGTGGGCTGGTTCATGCTTTAGTGTGGTTTTTGTAAGGGTGGTCAACTGCATAAATTTTTTTGTGCGTATTTTCTACACATTATCAGGACTTGGATGAGTTCTGTAAAAGAAGAAGGGAACACTTTTCAGGGGCAAGCTAAGAACCAAGCTTTTCCTTCTGAAATAAAGTGTTTTGAACCCGGTGACCAGTCTGGGACACAACAGATTTCTTGGCTGAACATGTTCCCACTTATGGCATATCTTTTCCCACATACAGTCCAGTAGTGCTGCTCTCTCTCCCAAAGCAGATTCTGGAACAGAAGAAGCAAGCAGTGGCACGTAGGAGGAAAAGTGATGTTCAGAGGGAGCACTGGGGTCTCTGGCCACCTACAGAGGGGTCAGAACTGCTGTGGGAGTGCAGGGAAGATGATGCAACATCAGCTGTAATTGTTGGAGCGAAATATCTCCCCATCAAACGTAAAGAGCTTTGAGACCTTGAAAGTCTGGTTTAGTTCTTTGTTTAGGCAGCACCTCAAACACCAGAGCCTCTGACTCAGTGCTGCTGTGATATAAAAGTGAAAAATACCGTGAAAAATGCTACTGGGACAAAACATGAGATTCTCTGTGCTCCTGACTTTGCAAGACACAGGAATCTAAGAATGTTTGACAGTCTGTCATTGTAACCACCGAAACCTTAGAGGTCCAATTAAAACCTCATAAAGAGTAATTCGGTGATGTTTGCATATGTAAAATAAAATGCTTTCATAGCTCAGCTTTATGAGCATGTATAGACTCTGAGAATTCTGAAAACATTCATGTACTTTTATGAATGTCATGAACTCAAAATTATTTAGCTAATTTTGACACTTTTCTTTTATTTCTCTGCAGGCTTTCACCATTTCTTGCAGCCCAAACCACAAATAAAGCATTAAAATTATTGATGTGAGCTAAACAGGAGGGCTATTGCCAAAAATAGCAGTATTCACTCAGGCTCATTCTGTGTAGCTCTGGAAAAATTATTCCCATGCTACAGCAAAGATCACATTTTTTCCTTTCTTCACTAATAGCAAAAATATTACCTTTCAAGTGGTCTGTTATTCCTGCAGCTGGGGGATAAGCAGGTTGGATGAAATTTAAGGTAGCTAAATGAGCGAGGCTTGCCGACCCAGCCTCCTGCTAATACAGTGAATGATTTATGATGCTTTTCTCTCCCGGTGCCTTCCCACCCCCTATTTTTCCCTTCAGCATGACAGCAAAATGAGGCAAACGGGCAAATGAAACCTCGTTTTTGACCTAAGTGAGCTGCAGGAGCTTTGCTCTTTTTTTCTTCCCGCTTTAATGGAGGGCACGGGAGCAGTTTCAGGGCATGGTTGGGCTCCCAGGGAGGATGTTCAGAAGGGGTGTTCACAGTCCTGCTTTGCTCTGACCAGAGACACTTTAACAGCAGAAAAAAACCAAGAGGAATTCTGGACCAGAATATGACCAGAATACAGGTGTGTACATGCACAGGGTTGTGTAGCATGTCCACATCCTCGGAGAGAATTGGCAGCGATGGGAAAACACTTTATCCTCAGATAAAGAGAATCCCATGCGTGGTGCTCCCTTAAAGGCACGATCCTCAGCCTGGGCAACCTCCTCCCCCATATCAGCAGCAGCTGCTGCTTGGTCTCTAGATGACCTCCACAGTCCTTCAAGGCTCCAGAAGGGAAGGAGCTGTTTTATGGGGCTCAAACTGCAGCCCTGGGAGCTGGAGCTCTTTGTGCCAGCCCGTACCAGTGGCAGGGGGAGCCCAGCAGGGCCGTGGCAGGGGCAGCAGGAGACTTGGGGAGGCAGGTGGAATCTACAGAGAAATAGAAGCAATCCAATAAAGTGCTTAGAAAGAAAGTGAGGCATGTAAAGGAAAGTTGTCTAAAAAGAATTAATCCCTTCCAGCTCATAATCCTGAGGTTATGGTTTTGAAGGGAATGAGAGGCAAAGAATTGTTCTTTGCAGTAAGTTCCCTTCGATAGGTGCAACTCTAATTACTAAGAAAATGCACTTTGATACTCCCCTCAGTCAGTGAGAGTTTGGCTTTGTGCTAAGCAGTGCTGTTTTCTTCTGAGATTAACCAGAGCACAGAAACACTGATTTGTTAGCTGGTGCTCCAGAGGATTTTAAAAACAATTTGGGGAGCACATTTTGGATCTGGGTTCTCTTTCTACCAACACACGGGTTTGTAAGAGCCTCACTGCCTGTAGTAACGCGAGTATAACCATTCCTTCTCTTCCCCAGATGATTTTAAAGGCTGTATTTATTTGTGTGAGATTATAGGTTGTTGAGATCTTAGAACAGCATCAGTACAATGCTCATTGTCAGTTTTAAAATCCATCCTGGAATCCATGATTCAGAAATAAAATGATAATGAGCAAAAATGAGAAAGAAACATGATATCCCTGTAAAATAAAGCTCAACCACAGAGAGCTCATCAAAGCTGGGATAACAGAGAAAATGGACCAGTGCTAGTGGTGTTTCAGCAGTGACCCTGGAGTCCGTCCTGCCTGACTGAAAGCCAGGCTTTTGTGTCTGAAATCAGAAACCCCGTGTTGTACTCCAGCCCTGGATGAGGATGATTAAGAACTTGGTAGGCATCTGTGAAGTGAGACTGAGCCCTGTAAAAGGTTTCCCCTTGGACAGCAGCAGCCACAGGAGACAGGGAGGGCAGGGGAAGTGTGTGGGCTCTCAGGGCTACACAGGGAGGAGCAGCAGAAACGATGCAGATGTAGGGCTGGGAGAGAAAAGCTTGTTAAACTGAGAGAGCAGGGGCAGTAAGGGCAGGACCCACAGAAACTCAGGATCCTGGGGGAGATGTGTGTATCCAAGTCCTGAGCTAAATAATGAGGAAAGAAGCACATGCACATCATTGTGGTAGGAGTTTCTCTCATTAGATCAAAAGGACAACACCACAGCAATCTGTTGCTTCTGTAGAAAATACAGCGTCCAAGAGGAGGAGGAGACACATGTGGGCAGCAAGAAAGCTCTTGGAAAACAACTAAGGAGGCAGCAGGAAAGAAACAGCTCACGGGCGGGGTCAGAGCAGTCCCAGAGTAGTTGGAGAGGAATGAGCAGGCAGATGAGTGGGTGAGGACAGACACCCTACTGAATGTTGATTGTGGCACAGCCTCCATCTGTCCTGCCTTGGTGCACCCACTCCTAGTGCTAGGAATAAGCTGTCATGCCATGGAATCAGATTGCTATTTGTCGTGGTAAAACTGCTGCTGAGAAACACAAGCTTTGTCTCCTAGTGAGAGATAAAGAAACAATAATAAATGGTGTTTACGGGCCTGAGTTGTGTATCCCACTTTGCAGAAGTGCTCCTTTATTCTCCAGACTGCTTTGTCTGTGCCAGCACAACCTGGAGACTCTGTGTACTACATTCAGAGGTGACTTCAGCTTCACTGCATCCGTGGGTGATTTACCTTGCACTACATCCATGGGTGACTTGCCTTTCTTAAGCTCCAGTAATTCATGGCTGTGAGTCCAGGGCACTTCGATCCCAAACAGCCTCCACGTTAAATAACCACCACAGGAATTGATGCTAATGCAAAGCTACATCCAAGAATTCAATAACTTTCACTGTTGACAACCCAGTAGAGTTTCAGGGTGGGAACTGAAATTTCTGCCTTACCATCAGAGTAAGGAAAGAACAGAAAAGTCAGAACAACTTCCAGGCCTCGGGTTGCTGTTGGATTAGTTCTGTCTGGGCTTGTGTTGTTCTCTCTTGACTCCTCTTATGGTGGCCTTGAGACTGAGGATGGCTCTACAGCTCCAAATGTCTGAATTTTGTGCTGCTGTTGGAATCCTGTTGCAAAGAACAATCCTATTTAAAAACCACAGGAGTGGCTGTGCAAAGGCACAATGAAATGTCAGAAATAAAGAAACGTATTTTTATTTCAGCACTCAATTTCCTTTGGAAGTATCAGCCATCACTCTTGGAATGGAATGACTTACAGATCAACATGAGGGTGTTATTATGTCCTGAACCTGATTTTAATGTGGGCCACATCAGATCCAGGAGAGGTCATCAGCAAAGGTGGGCTGTGGGACGTTCCTGGGGAACCAATATGTGACCCCGGGGGTTTCTTTTGTCCTGTTTAGTGAGAAAAAAGGAAATCCAGAGGGAAAAAAAAGGTACTAAATCGTTATGCATGCTTCCTTTTTGGAGTTCCCTCCCTTTTTGGAGGGAACACCTGTCTGGGATAATCCTTTGTTGTTTGCATTCATGAGAAGCAGCTCTATTTGCTCCGACCTCATTAGTGGCAGCCCAACTTCTCAAATGAGCACAAAGTTTCTCCTTTTTTTGCCAGCTCCAAACAGATAAAATTACTACTTGGTCAATTCCACATAACCTTTAAGGCTTTCAATCACAGCAGTAAATGCTACTGTGCCCCAGCTCCTGCTTTTACTAAATTGTATTATAAGCACCTTAATTATAGTCTGTGCTGTCTGATGGGCCACGGCAAAGGTCGTCTTTCAAAAAACACATGATAACAGGGGTGGAGCGATCCTGGGCTTTTTTTGTCCGTTGGGAAAGAAAGGGCTTTGTAAAGAAGAAGATTAATAGTAAGCAATGTTAATCTAAATATATCTCAAGACACAAAATATCACATTCCTTCAGGCTCGCCTTCTCAGGGGGTACTGGCATTAAGCGTGTTGCTGCGGGGACCGCTGCTCCAAGCCAGGCTCCTCCTCTGCCGAGCAGAGCTTAAACCAGGTCTGCTTTTGTTGTCATTCCATGCCGAGCTGCTGCAGTACAACGAGGTCCCTCACTTGCGCTGCTTTTAGCAGGCGAGTTCAGGGCTCCCAGGTTGAGATCTAGTTCAAGGGCAGAGAGGAGTGAACAGAAACACTCGCAGGGACTTCACAGTGGTCGGGAACAAATTCTCCACACCACTGCCAAAGAGAAGCGCCAGACCTGGCTCTCGCTGATGGCTTAGTGCCCCTCTACAGCCCGTGTCTGCCTCTCCACTTATTTAATTATTTTTATAGGTCAGATCAAATAGAAGTCGGAGGCAGCTTTAAGTGTGCTGAGCTGCTAGAGCAGAGCATCTGGCCGGGCGATTGTGGCTGCCGCCCCTGCTAATGGCACGGCTCCGGGCCTTGGGGCAGGCAGGCTATCCTTATCACCTTGGCAGGCTGCCAGCCCCAAAGAATAATCCATTAACGTCTGCCCCGCTGGCATTCTTGCCAAATACAAGGGATATCTTTTAAATAAACATTGGCAGTTCCCAGTCGGAGGAAAGAGAAAGGGAGTAGAGGAAAAACAATCCTTGACATTTCAGTGACTTTGCAGGGCAAGCTGACACCTGGTACCACCCTTATCTGCGGTTGTTTGTGCAGAGCTGCAAAACAGCTTCTTCTCTTGGCCCTTTGGCTTTCTTTAAATAGAACTGGGAAGACTGATAATGGTAGGAGTAACTTTCTTGGATAGGTATTCTTTGCCTTTTCTTTTTCCAGGCTAGGGAGACCCTGTGTTAACATCTGGGCTCCTGTTTTCCTCCCAAGTACAGCAGAATAGTGTGGCAGCTTTCCTGCCTCAGGCTCTGCCAACAATATTTTTTCCCACAGTTTCCCTCCCTAGTGGATTAGATACAATGTGGATTTTCTTTCAGGGGGGCACTTTCCCACCTGACTTCCGATCTCTTCATCCATCAACCAGAAGAGCCACATGGTTTTGCCAGGAATCAGAGCAACTGGGGCTCACCCCATTCTCAGCATTCCTCGGGAAGGGCTTTTTCTGTTTGCTTCAACCATTTCACTTTTTTTTTTTTTTT
>VWZN01013643.1:563888-622443 GCA_013396955.1 Regulus satrapa | reverse complement strand
TGTGTGTGTGTGTGTGTAGCCAAACTCTCAATGACAGCTTGAGGTTTATTTTTCCAGCTGTTATATTTTCCTTCATAGCAATAAAATTACTTGTTTGGATATTTCACTGTATCAATAAATGAGCTGTCGAGGTTTTATTTTTGCAGTCCAGTTAAGATCTGGAGTAGGATTCATTTGTCCGGAATGCAATTGGGAGACAGTAAAATATTTGGTGTTGAAAGAATAATATAGGGACAAACCTAGAGTTTGCTACCCAGGTCTGGAACTGGATTTCCTTTCTGCTGGTTTTGCCTTGATTCACTGATTGCGCTGATGCTGCCTCAGTGTTCATTAGAGGTAATTGAGGGCATAAACTCTTTTATTTCATCTTTCTAACAAGTTAATTAAAAGATTGGACAGTAGTTTGAAGGATATTAAATATTGATTGTAGGGATATTTTAGTACCAAAATCTCTGCTACTAAGGACTTTGCAACTACTGCCTTGCCAAAAGTTCCTCAAAACTTCTTCTGTGATATATTGTATATTTATATTGAATTTGCAACACTGTGTTTTGCTAGCCCCTTTTCATCTGAATGTTGAGGCTATTCCTATCTTTCCCTTGGATTCAAAATCAACACCATTTCCACCCATGATTCAACTTAGAAGATTAACACTATTAGTGAATTTTCTGCTGCAGCTAAAAGTTTCCTTTAATGCTTTTACTTGTGTGTGGGATGGGGCAGAGGAAGCACCCAGCCTGCTGCAGGGCCTGGGGACAGGCTGACAAAGTGCAGAAAGCATTTTTTGACCAGATCCTCATTTTAGGGCATTAAGCTTTTATGTCTCAACACTTCCCTTTTTGAGGCATGGTGACATTTGAATATGTCAATGTGTTTTCAATGAAGATAACTTAATCACCAACACTGGGAGCTTGTATATCTCCTAATTAAATTGGAACCAATCTGAATCTCCCCAAACCAATCTTTGCTGTATTTTTAGTTCAATCTGTCGCTCCTCCCCTGGCCAGCCTGTATATGGTAAACCTTCTGCTATTTCCTGCTTGGTTATTTAATGCTGGAGCCAAGCTACTTTCAGTTCCTGAAGCAGAACCAAGCAAATCAAATATGGTTAGCATGGAGTTAACTGGAAACATTCCCAAAAGATAGCAGATTTTCCCCTAAACACATACTGATCCACCTACTGTGGAAAAGAAACATCATTTGCAACTCATAACTTCTTCGCTCTGGGTAGCTTCTGTCTGGGCATTTGCAAACCTTGTGGATAGTCTGTACTTTAAAAGGATTGTCAACAAGACACTGCTTTTCACAAACAGATTGTAATTGAAAATGCAGTGAAAGTCATTCAAATATTGCAATGGTATGTGAAAAGGGGCAAGAGAAGAAGTGTATAATACACTGGGGGGCTGCTTAAAGGAGGTAAATGCATATTAAGTAGTTGTAGGTCCCTGTACTGGATAAAGGTGACACAACTATTACTCTACTTTCATTGTTTTGTTAGACTTGCACCAACAGGGAGTGGTTTTTTTGCTGGCCAGGGAGATCCCTAAAGCCAGGTTTGCTCCAGTAAGGACAAAGGAGGCAGCTGCAGTTGCTGTGTGGGCTAATAAAACCCTTCAGTGGGCGTGTTTAGCAGGGAGGAGCACTTCATAGTCACCTCCATCTGAGTTCCAATCTGGAGCTGTTAATTGAGTTTAGATCAGTCTGAGAGTCTTCTCCTCCAGGGGAAACAGTGTGGTTGCCCCCTGAAGTGTGAGGGTGAAGGGTAAATAAATTTGGAACTGCTGCATTCAGTAGAGGCTATTGATTAGTGCCAGGTGAGGCCTGTGTCCTGCTTTCCCAATAGAAATCCTAACAAGCTCTTTGTAGAATACTCCAGTGGGCTCCTGTACAACTCCTGTGTCACCAGCACCTGCTTCCCTGGATGATAAAACTTGCAGGGCAGAGAGGATAAAAAATGTGGGGATTTCTCCTCCAGTAACTTTTCAACCTGTTCTTCCAATTAAGGGTAGAGATCTTGAAAATAAAATCATAGGTGTTAAGTGAAAATAAAAAGTTGAATACAGTGCAGAGGCCCAAGTTGTCTCTTCCTTGCTTATGCTTCCCCCTCTCCCCCTCTATTGTACTAGAGAAAAAACACTTAGTAGACACTGGGGAATTTGTCTTAAGGAACAAAAGTCAATAACAAATCCAGCTTCAGCAGCTCTTCTGTTCACAGGGTTAATTGCTTAAATAAAGGAATGCAGTAATAGAGACATTCTGCTTCAGGCTTCTCTCTTTCAGACCCTGCAAGTATTTTCTAACCCAGATTTCAAGAACAACAATGTGTAGCTGTGCTGGAACAAGTGCTATTTTTGAGTTTCCTGTGGTTTGAGGAATTGTCAGAGTTCTCTGTCTGAAGGATCAAGGGATCCAGAAAGCCAATTCTGAGTTTCTGGTTTGAAGGTTGGAGGAATACAAAAATGAACAGACAATGATTTTCTGCATTGAAGCAGATGAAAGAAAAGATGAAAGATCTCAGCCATGCTCATGTCAATCCAGAGCAGCTCCAGTAACTGCAGACTTTAGTTCAATAAATATTATTTAACCTAGTTCAGGAAAATCCCTCTACTACAACAAAACAAGTTTTTCCACTCTTAGGGGTCACGACCTTATCTACGGAAGCAGCCCACGCTGATAAACTGTTGCACAACTGATACTGAGCAAGTCATCAAAGAGCAAAACTGCCCCAGCTGAGCTGGGTCTGTCTGCCAGGCCAGGCCAGGTGAAATGATCTCATCTGCCCTCCCTGTGCTGTCAAATTCCAGCCAGTGGTGCACAAGAGATGCCTTTTTTGGTGCGAGCAGAGCCAGTTCACATTTAAAGATCTGTATATCCCAGTAAATGTCCATTGCCTGTGGAAAGGTGCTGTCTGTCTTCCAGCTGCATCCCCGATGCTTTGCGGATTTTTAGGCAGTAGTTGAAGCTCTGCTGGCTCTCACTGGAGCGGCCATTCCTGTGTCTGTGTGTTATCAGACCTGGTATAACCTGTGTTGAGACCACACAATAAAAAGAAATCTATTTTTTTTTTGTTATTATGACACCTTAGGTGCTGTTTAGAGGGTTGACTTGCTCCCTGTGCCTCTCTTGTTTCACAGCCAGCAGTGCTCAGGAACATCTCTCTTCTGTGTCTCTCCTTCCCATGCCCCACAAATATCAATAATTATGATTAAAGATAAAAACCCCACAGTGCCAGTACTTGCATAGGGAAGAAGAGGATGGAGAAGAGGTAAGACTTTGTTTTTATGCATACTGAAACATCCCAGCAGAAATGATGGCACTTACTGGAATATCACAAATCTCCTGAATAATACCATTCCCTCACTGCCTGGAAACTTCACACTTAGGCAGGGATGCATTTGACCCTTGAGTAATTGTGTAGCATCTCAAATGGGTATGAATTTTGTTTGATAAACATCACATTTTATGCCTTTATGCACTGATCTTAGACTTAAAAATCTGATCTGGGAACGGTACACAAATGAACAGTTGCATGGCTTATAAATTGTGGTGTAGCTTTACAATGCAAAATGACACATCTGGCATCTAGCTGAGAGACCTTTTTCACTTTTTCTTTTTCCTACCCCAAAGTGCTTTCTCCAGGGGAAAAAAATATAAGTCAACTTGCCTGAAATAACATGTTTCAGTATTAGCAGTAAAGGCTATCTGTGCCCTGTGCAAGTGGAGAGAATATCCCATATAGAATCAGCACATTATGTTGTTGTCCAAAACAAAACTGGAAAATTTTTAGAACAACCACTGTCTAATGTCAGATTATCACGGCGTCTGGTTTTTTGGGAGCCTTGCTCTCTTCTTTGAGGGTTATTATGCCAACATATGAAAGAGAAAACTAAATGGAAACCAAGAAAGATATCATTTTCCTTTCCTCCTCCCCCCTGCCTTCTTTTCCAGTTGGGAGTGTTTCTGTTTGTCTGCATAAAACTTGCCATTCCAATCCCTAACTACTATTTAAGGTTGCCTGCCAGCCTGGGAAGTTGTTATGCAGGTTGCACTTAAATAGCTCACGTTTGACTGCAGAGCACCTGTTGGTTGACTTGGAGACAGTAAAATTCAGGGCAAAGGCTTCCCAAACACAAAGGGTTGCTTGTGGAAAAAGACCTTGTTGGTCTTGGATGGAGTTATAACCAGCACTTGATGCCTTTAGTGGGGCATTGTATGGTGCACTAAGTCTGTACATGTGTTTCTGTGTGTGAAAAAACAACACCTGAGCTAAACAGAGAGCGCAGAGCTAACGGGCTTTCTTCAGGTGTGTTTTATGGAGCGCTTTTGAAAGGACTTTTTGTGTAGGGCCCTTGGAAACTCTTTTCAAAGCCCTGCTCAGAAGTGCCGGGGCCTGTGGGCCACCTTCCCGCTCTGGGCGTGCATCGTGTGCCTCACGTCTTCCCAGCGCAGACTTGGGTCTGTCAGGTCGGCTCTTCCAGACTCTGAGAGAGTCTTTTGCCTTGATGGGAGGAGCTTGAAGTAAAAGTTTTACAGCAAAGTGTTGTCTCCTTGTGCCAGTGTCAGTTTGTTCAGCTGGTACCACACGCTGCTGCGCCCTTAGCTCTACTCCAGGCTCTCCAGAGGCGTCGCTCCTGCTTTAGAGTCAGCTCTGTGTCCTGGCTCATCCACCGCTGTGTTTGGGGCTCCTTCTGTCAGGCAAAGACACTGGGATAATCTTGGGAAGATCAACACAGCAGTGACACATGGGCACGGTATCAATTTTCAAATACATTTAGGAATAACACTGACATTCACTCGTTCTTTACAGGACCGTGTTGTTTAGAAAGATAGACAAGCAGAACTTTTCATGACAACACAGTTCACCTATGAAATAACTTGTTCATTTTCAGAAATTTTGTTTTAAAAAGCTGCTCTAAAATGCTAAGATCCATGAAACTGTTCCCCAGAAGGCATCAGCCTAACCCAGAGCTCACAAGAGTCTTTGTAAACCTTTTTGCACAAGAGTCTTTGAACATATTTTTGTTTGGCCGCTTTAGTTTTAGTTATTGGTACAATATGAAAGGCATTACCCAAAATGTTTGTGGTGAGCCAAGCCATGCCACTGTGTTTTTGGCAAACAAGAATATAAGGAATGCTTGCAGGTCCTTTCAATGGCCAGTGTGTCCTTCCCCAGCAGCTCTCAGGTGATGCTCTGTGTGCAAAGGAACATTTCATAAAATCAGACAATATCTTCAGTTGGAAGGGGCATGAAAGGATCATCAAAGTCCAACTCCTGGCCCTAATTTGCCAGGGGACAGGGCATCCTTCTCCACCCACAGTGCCTCAAGGAGCCATGTAGGAGCTGGTAGTTACTTCTTACCATTTGAGTTACTTCAAACCTTTCCTTTAGCGTTTCAGCCACGGTGCAAGGCAGCACCTCTGCAATCTTGCTGAGTCTGGGATTTCCCACCTCACACATGCCATGCCTTTTACCCCACTCCAAATGCCAGAACGAACATGATCCACGTGTTTGAATACTGTGCATCAAGGCTCAGTGTGAGGGAAAGGCAAGCATTGCACTGATTGCAGGCAGCAGAACGATCTGCTGCTGCAGCTTTTGTTAAAAACCTGATTATTTGTGCAGGCCAGATGCTGAAACATTTGGTTTGGAGCTGGACAAGCAGAACTGACAGACTGGATGGTTGCCCATAACGGAGGCAGAGAAAGGAGGAGCCTCTGGTATCGCTGAAGTACTTGACTGGTCTTTTCAGCAGGTATTTTTCCAGTTCACAGCAGGCCACTGACAGCAGAAAGTGCAGCAGCAGCAGCCTCAGCAGCGAACCCGTTACAATGGGAGGGAGATAAAGTGAAGGATTTGTTGGAGGGGCAGTGCCAGGAAACGGCTGAGACATCACATGACAGAGGATGTGCCCTCTGCAGCTCAGGGACTATTTACTTACAGGCGAGACTTCACCAGACTCCACCAAGGGCAGTTCTGGCGAGTTATTTGAATTACCTGACCCACTTGCAGTAGGAAGTCATTATAGAGATAGTAAATACCTACCCCACCCCTGCTAGGCAGACAGACTCTTTGCCAAAATGGTCTAGCTCAGCTTCTCAGAACATAAAATATTGTACCTTTCTAGTTGAAACTGGCATTGCAAAGATATCAGAAACTGCTGCTGTTCCAGTAAACTGCTCCATTTCTTGGCATTTGAGCATTGTGGAGAGAGCTTCCAGGATTTATGTCTTACCACCACCTGGAGCACAAATAATACTCTAAGAGTAAGTTGGAAATTTTTCTTAAGGTGCAAATCTCTTGCTTCTCACATTGATGGGAAAAGCTCCCAGGCCTTCTGGCAGTCAGGAAAGTTGTCTGTGATGGAGATTCTGAGAGGAGCTTTACACAAGCATTCATTTGAAGTGTTAAATAGACTCCAACACAGTTTTTCCTAGACTTTTTTGTTTTACTTTCTTGTAGTGAAAGCTGCGACTAACTTAGCACACATAACACAGAATCATGGAGTTGTTAAGGTTGGAATAGACCTCTGAGATCATCAAATCCAGCTGCCAACCCAGCACCACCACGCTGTTCATCAATAATATATCCTCAAGTGCCATATAAACCCCTTTTTTTGAATACTTAAGATGCTTGGTGGTTAATTATTGTCAATTGATGGATGGATTTTAACATTTCAAGGAGAAGCTTGAAACATTATCTACAAGTTATCTCTTTTTTTAAAAAATCATGTTGTTATTATTATAGTAAATCATAACTGTAAATTCTTTCCCCCTTGAATCAATGAGATTTCCCCAAGATCTGTGGCCTGCACAATGCTGACCTTAGCATAATCCTGCAAGTTATCACCAAAATAAGATTCTAATCTTGCTTAGACCAGAATATAGTTGGAGAAAGTCCATGAAAAGACAAAAGACCTATACTAATGCAGCAAAGAGCAGGTCTGGGCCAAAATAGATATTAATTTAAGAGGACTTGCTTAAAATTAGAATTATGATGGCCTTTGCTTGGACTGTAGGAACAGGTGATGGCAAGAAAGGAAGAAGGAAAAGAACTGGCATGTCTTCTGCAGCTTAATTTTCCTAATATTTTGTGAGACTCATGTGAGTCTTACCCAGGACTCCAGGCTCTGAGATGCTGGGATGGGGTGGAACAGTTCATATGAAGACAGAACAGGAACTGAGTAAAAATTTTAATTCCTTTCAAGGTCTCTGGTCAGAATTCAGGGGGTAATTCTCCATTTGAGAAACCCAAGAGATGAACTTGCTCATCCTCTGCAAAACCAGTGAAGTCTTTGCTGAAGTTGACTTGATCTACCTGTGCCCACCGGGCTCAGGTTGTGCTGTGACTTCTCAGAGCACCACACGCTCGTGGCCTGGCTTGGGCTGGCTTAGGAGAGATCACAGCCGAGTTAAAAGGGATTTATCCTCCTGTTCTCCAGGGGGATTTGTCATCTTTGTACAGTGTTAAGGACAATGTGTCATACTGGGAGGTTTAATGCTCTGAGCAAAGATCTACAAGGGGCCTAGGCCTCAACTTCTGAGGCTGGGATTCAGAAGCCATAATTAGGGGTCTCTTGCACAGTGATTTGGGAACATTCCGTGCCTACTAACAGGATTCACATGTACGTGTACCCTGAGTGCAGGCATTGAGATAGCGAGCTGGAAAAGTACTGAAGAAAAGGATGTGTTTCTGTGCTTTGGTTGGTATCTCAGGTCCTTTCTGGGATCTGGCTGTGAATGCTGAAGCTTCAGCAATGTGTTTACAGTTGCACTGAGTTTCCTTAAGGAAATAAATCAAACAGGTTTTTTTTTCTTTTTTTGTGTTTGACACTGCTGTTAAAGTAGAAAGCTGAACACTGAACTGCTCAGGAGGCCCATAGCTAAACTGGAGTCACAGTTCCCTTGTTTCTATTCTAGTTTTGAACGCCCTTCATCAGCTAATCACTGCCTGGAACAGTATTAAATTTAATCACTGAACTCCAAAACATTGTAATGTGTCTACCTACTCCATGGTTCCATTTGGATGGAAATTTTCTATCTCGTTTAAAGACTATTAAAGCCCTGCCTTTCTTGCTCAGAACAAAAGGGTATTGTTGGGTTTGTTTTTCGGTAGGTTCGTATTCAACAAAAGATGATTATTCTGTCTGCTCAGTGCTGAGATCCCTGTGAACGTGTAGACATCCTCTCCACTTGCTTTTCTTTCTCCTGGCTGACTACAAAATAGAAGCATTTCCTTCTCACAGAAGTGTACGGTTGAAATGCACAAAAGCAGATGTTATTTATCAAAACTTTCAAGGTTTTCCTAACATAGGTATTAATTAAAAAGTTGATGTGAGGCACAATTGAATAAAGAAGCAGCGTTGCAAGGCACAGCAGGAGCAGCAGTGAGATGAATACACATTTATGATTAAGAATTCATCTTTCATGACACAAAAACTGTTGTTTCAGTAAAAAACCTTTTGACTTTTAAGAGCGACGTGGCAAACCCACAAACATGGAGTTGTTTGTTTGGTCCCTATTATTGCCATCACACTGCAACCTAGGGAGAAAAGCTTTTCTGATCCTCCTGTGGGCAGGAGTGCAGGATTCTTGCTTTTGGAGAGCTCACAGCCCATTCACAGTGGGTTGACTTTTAAAAGACCCATTTATTGAGTGACGCAAGGTGCAAATTATGACTCACTCTGCATAGGTTAAGTTTGTGAAAAATCAACCTATATTCATCTCCCAAGCACCTACACAGCTGCTTAATCCATTTATTATCTCTGGGGTCCCATTAACCCTTTGAAAGGAGGAAAAGTGATCTGCAATGTAGCCCAGCCAAGCTGATGTTCTTATCTAGGGAATTGAAGTTTTTCTCTTATCAGATCTAGTGAGGGGCAGATTTTCTTCTCGCTGGCCAGGATTAGGTCACAGAATGGTCCAGCAGTCAGGGTTTGAACATTTCCTCCCGTTCCAACAGCACTACCAAAAAATCCATCGATTGCTGGTGTTTGCTGATACGTGACACTGTTTTCCAGGCTTCACCCAGATGAACCAGATGCTCTTCAGTGTCTGAGTCCTCCAATGATCTCGCAAGGGTACTGTAAGTAATTGTTGCTCTTTATAAACAGCTTTTTAAGCAGAAGCGTGCTGCTAGTCCAGCATGTTTTATTAGCTGAAACATCTCTGTGACTTTCCCACTTGTGTCACAACCTTTTTCCCCGGTAGATTTGAGGGTTTGGGAGCAGTTTTGCTGTGTTTGCAGGGCCTTTCAAAGGACAGAACCACCTCTTCACCTCCTCCACCCATCTCCTCCCCCGTCTTCCCTCCTTTCAAAGGGAGAACACCAGGAAGTTTGGAGATTCAGATGTGGTTCCTAAACCTCTGTCAATGAGGAAGGTCTCCTGTGCTGCTGGAAATGGTGTGCAGCCACTGGTTCCTGTATTTCAACTCTCCTTCCTCTCAGGAAACCCAGAGTCCAAGGGAAGGAAAACCCCAAATGACCCTTGTACAGGTCATTGCAAAAAGTGGTGGTTGCTCAAAAAGGGTGTTACCTTGTGTGTGTGGCTTCATCTCTCCACCTATCCCTCTTCTGCACACAAAGAGTGGCAGCTGTTACAGACTGGCATTATGGGATGGGCACTGAGAAATGAAGTGTTTCTTTCTTTGACCCCTTGTTTTCAGTCCTAACTCAGCACAATTTTCCTTTCCTGGTAATGAGGCTGGGCTAGAGGAGGGACTGTACCTCCTCTTGTTCCTGTGGGTGATTAAACACTGCAAAAAGCTTTTCTCCAATGTTGAATCAAATGCTGAAGTTAATTTACTTCCTCTCTGTTCATAAATACTGTGTGTCAGCCCTCTGCAAGCCACAGTTTGCTAACCTACTCCCAGAGATTCCTGCAGAGAGGAAGTGGCAAAATTGCATGTAAGATTATTTACAGAAAACTAATGTGAAAAATGAACATTGGCCAGATACCTGTCTGTGTCTTTACTCAGGGAACACGTATTACCTTCTGACTTTCATGGTCAATCACAACTAAACATAAAATGTGAGTTTCACAGCCCGTGTAGGAGATTGGAATTGAGTATAAAGATATATATGCTGTTGTTTTTAAGCCCATAATAAAACTTACTGAATACTCATGAATAATAGATGCATTTAAAGGAAATTACGATCTGCTCCTGTTTAATCTTTGAAAGAAAAAACCCTAACAAATTAGCTTATAAATTCTCGAATGGTTTATTCTTTAGGGCAGAACAATGGGGGCTTGGTATGAAACTCACTGGAATCAATAAAAATACCCAAATTTGTAACCCACACAGAAGTCTGTTATGGCAGCTGCCACCTTTACTAACACACCGGGGTTCAGCCCGGGTTCCTCCAGGGCTGCAGCGGTAATGGCTCTAAAGTCTGGCTGAGACAGCCTGGTATTCCCTGTGGATCAGGCACAGAGCTGGACCTGTGACACGCACTCACCTGTGCCTTACGTCAGTCAGTCTACAATGTGCTGCTCCACTTGTGGCTCTTGTAAATGAAAGGGAGAAATAAGCGGCTTGTTGGGCCCGCGCCGCCGCTGAAACGCGATCCAAGGCGCGGGGAGGTTCCAGCTGTGATCTCGCTCCTTGCTTATGAACGTACATTTATGTTCTCAGGGCGTTAGAGCTCCTTCTACACGGGCAAAAATTGTAAAAACAAAATGAACAACGTTCTCTGTGTACAGTGGAGTTATATAAAGTGCCTGAGGGTTTGAACATAAGCAGACACTGTGTTCGCGTACAATATAAGCAGGACTTCTGGGTTTTGGCATTTCAAATGACAATTAAAAATGCAGCAGGCGTGTTTCAGCAACTTTATGGGTTGCCATAAACATCCAGAAAAGGATTCCAACAAAAGTAAAGATTCACTGTAAGGATTGTTTTCTTTTTTTTTTTGTGTTCTACCTCTGTTTTCAGTGTGATGTGTTGTAACACACCACAAAACTAAAAGGCAGAAGGTATCTCCTGCATTGGAAACTGTTGTACATCAAAAAGTGCTTCTTTGGGAGACTCAAGGTTTACAGACTGTTTGGTTCTGTTCAGGTAATTGTTTTAGCTTCCTGCTCAGGAGTTTTCTAAAAAACCTTGAAGACAAAAAGCCCCAGAGAAGTCTGGGAGGTGACAAACCCTTTTCTTCCTCAGCAAGGAAACAAACAAAATAGACTCAAAACTGGTCCCTGGCACAATTCTGGGTACCATGCTACTACCTGAATTTTCTTAGAAATATTTACCACAGGAATGACATTTCTGCATAGTCAAGCAGCTCTTCCCACTCTAGGCTCCTGACAGCTTGCCAGGGACTGGGGATTGTACACTGTATCCTGTCCCTTTAAGGAACACAGTGTTTACAGAAATATAAGGCACTTCTTGTTGTGTTTTAGGCATTAAGGTGAGAAGAAGAACCTGAATCTCAAGTTAAGCATTTAATTACAAGGCCATTCTTTCTCAGTAATTTTTTGATTGCCACTTGTAAACCTTTGGTAAAAAGAATTCCCCAGCTTCTTTGGCTTGTGAACCTGAATGTGTCATTAATCAACACGTAAATCTCCAAAATTGTTTGAGATGTTGCTGTGACATTGAGTGACATTTCCCCTAGGATGGTCAGCTCTTTCTGAGCCTTTAATGGGAGGTAAAGCACAGTTTGTTGTTAGAATTTTGAAATCCATCTTTTCTCTTTGGAACACTTTAGCAATGTTTCTTTCCGTGCTTGTACTGAAACCTCACAGCCATCTCCTGATCACCTAAAGATGCTCAGCCAAAATAAATCCCCTGCAGCTTCCCTGGGTTTTTCTCAGTCCCCTCCTCACCATGGGAGTTGTGTGGCTCCTCTTTACTGAACGCCAGCACTGGGATTGTTTTTCAGAACTAAGTGAGAAGTAGGTTCCTGCCCTGAGTTAAGCAACACTCCATGTTAGTGATGCAGTGTCTCGATCAAGGCAGGAAGATGTAAGGAAACTGCTTTATCCTCCCGAGTGCTCAGACCAATCCCCAGGGACTGGGAATGGGACATCTGTCAGAAAAGAGGGAGATAGAAGGTATCTTAGGGCTACATTTGTTTCCTGTGGCTGTGCCTTTGTTTTATCCCTTTCCTCTCCCCCTTAGCACAATTCAGGGCTGTGTATGAGCTCTTTTCTCCCCTTTACCTTTATTTATTTCCTTTACTGAGGCAATAATTTTGCAATCTGAGGGATCCAGAGCCAATCCCATTCTCCCTTCTACCTTGCTGCCTCTTTTTTCCTGCCCCTGCCACAGCTGCAATGCCACGCTGTGAACCAAAACTCAAAGGTCCTTTTTGTTTGTTCGGTTTTTGCTTTGCATTCCTTCCCTTCCCCTTGCATTCCTGCTCAGTGTAGCCCTAGCAGCTCTTTTTCTTCATGTGGAGCATCAGGCACATCCCCCAGGCCTCCTGCTGAAATATTTCTCTCCCTGAAACATGACCTTGTGCTGGATCTCACCCCTCATGCAGGTGCTCAGCACAGAACAAACTTCAAGTTTAGTTAAGAGCTATTTCAGGGGCTGAAGCAGGCATGAGATAAGGTACAATTTTAACACTCATCTTTTATCCAGAGCAAATTGGTTGTTAATTGTAGTGACACTGCTCTGCTGGACAGTCTTTCTTGCTCTCAGTGTTGTGCAACAGCAGCTGTGGGACTTCATCTGTACAACCAACCCGAAACTGTCTCAATTAAATCACATTTGTAATTGCTGTTACCATGAAAATCCTAAGGGGAAAAGCAGCTGCAAGAGGGCTCCAAAATCCTGTCTCCAACTCCTGTACCTTGCTGAACACTGCCAGTAGCTTCTCTGGTGATGGAGACCTGGAGCTCACCTGAGCACGGAACAGAGTTGAATAACCCCTTTGTTGTACGTCACAGTTTTTTTCCTTGCCTTTCCTTTGCTCATCCTTTGCCCAAGGCAGTCACAACCAACAAAACTTCAGCTGTTTGGCCAAGTGTGTCACAAGCCACTGCACCTTAGTCTTGGGAAATTTATCTTGCTGTTCCAAAAATTCCTCACACTCCTTGACATGTACTCCCGTGGGTATTTGTAGACTGTTATGTCTGCCATTACTTGTTGTTTAACCATTTAGCTCTGTCCTCATAAATCATGCCCCCTCAGCTCTTTAGCTGGGCTCCCTGCCTGTGCTCCTAAGTGTGAAAACTCCAGGCTCAGCCCACCCTTTCCACCTCTCCTTCCCACAGGATTCTATTGGTGGCACAAAATCGTTGCTCAAGCCATGATTTCATTCCTGGCTTTTTGCACCATCCCTTGCTGACCAAAAGATCTCTGCTTCTCTGCAGCAGCTCTCTGGTTTTATTTCCCAGGTCCTCCCACATTCTCCTAAGACTTGTTCTACCTCTTCCCCTGACTTAAAAGCCCCAATTCAGGCTCCTTGCCCCTTCTCCCCAGGAGCACAACTTCTGGGAGTAGCAGAGGCAGGGAGTACCCCTGCAGTTGTTCTGTTTCCACTTCCTTCGTCCCTCAGTCTTTCCTGAAGGATTTCCCTGCAGCCAGAATCTGTTTCCAGGGGCAGCTGGAAGATGGGCATCCACAGCACATCTCCCAGGTGGGTGTCTCGTGGTGCAGCTCCCTGGAGCAGGATAAGGGAGAGTAACTGGCTGGATTCAAACCTCCTCTTCCCAAATGTGTGGGCAGGGAGTTGGGCCAAGTGTTTACCACAGCATGGGAAATGCTGGCATTTTTGCCCCCTCCTGTGGGCACCTTCTGCATCCCTGGAGTCCGGACTTAATGCACACAAATTTCAGGAGCTTCTTGGTGAGGACAGGATATGCTGTCAGGATAAGGCATCTTGGAAGCTATCTGGGTCTTAAATTAATTGCCACAAAATAATACCAGGAAAAAGAGAGCCCTCCAAAAAGGTGCATTTATCCACTTTATGGGGACGCTTGCAATGACTACAGCAAGGACTGAAAATAATTAAGAGTTGTGTAAGGCACAGGAATTACTCCAGAGTGCAAATGAGGCTTTGACTTTTAGGGATAAGAAAGGAGCTTTTTTGTGGGCAGATTTGCCCATAGCTGCCTATTGCAAACTTCCTTTTACTTTTTTGTTACATTTTTGTGTGTGGTTGCAACCACAGGTAGAAGAAGGACCAGAGAGATCCCTAATGCAGCACAGGGCTTCATCCAATTAGCTCAGCATGTTGTACCATCACGTGCCAAGTACAGTGTTGTTCCCTTTTCAGCTGATAAAAATTTGGAAGTTGCAAAATGATCACTCAAGCAAGAGACAGGATGTGATGGAAGACATTTATTTTCCTAAAAGCTCAAAAATTCTAGACAGGCCTTCAGTCTCTGCTGTGTTTCCTTCCTACTTGCACAATCATTTGGTCTCCTCCACGCTCATCTCACTTGTTCCTGTGCTAACTGGGGCTGGGCCCTGCTGTGCAGTCTCTTTCAGGGCTCTTCCATCTCCAGGTTGGAAGAATCATCCATTTGCCTTGTGGCAGAGGAAGAATTCAGTTCTGAATTTGGGATGATGTGTTGAAAAGCTGCTTTTGTTTCACCTCTGAGCTCCAGTTCAAAACTCTGAACATGAGCAAGAGGGTCCAATATGACCCTGAGTTAAGTTAAATTGTACCTGGGAAGTTTAGCCTTGCTTAATGGCTTTGTTCAATTATTCTACTTGTTTATTTATCTTTGAATAAACATATAAATCATGCAATCTTCTTCCTCTAAAATAAAGGAGATTCTTATAGGAAGTTCAAGTCTTTCCATGTTTTTTTTTTTTCTGTGTCTGTATACATGCACTTTTAAAATTTTGTTGAACGGCTCCCTTAGCCACGTTTCCCCCCCCTGTTTAAATCTCTTCAGACATAAGGCAAGTACAGAGGAAGAGCTGCAAGTGTAAAAAAGAAAAATCTTGCTCCTCCCTCAGATCTCCAAAATCATGGCTAAGTGTTGCACGTTTATTTAAACTGTTGTAGAGAAAGCCACTGGTGTTTAGCAAATTATATTAGATTTTCAAAACCGTGGCAGTGGGTTTTGAAGTTTGATTTTCTGGGTCCCAAATTAGAAAAAATAAGAACTGCAATAATCTACTTGGAAGTGAGGGTCTTTCAGTTGTGCCTGGTTAGTAGTTTAGTAAAAGTTTAAATACTTATTTACTAGGAAAGGTTAGTCCCTGCCATGCCATCTCTTGCTCTGCTACAGGGTTTTATACTCTATTTCTGGGCCTTTTTCACCAGGTTCCTGAAGTCTGACCTCTCTTATTGGTTTCTTGTTGTTCCATTCCATATTGATTGTGCTGGAATGACGACCTCTGCAGAAGGTCCTGGAGATCTGTGCTTTAAGTATTGAATTTGTGTAGCCCTGATGTGGGCTACACACTCATCAGACTGAGCCAGAAACAAAGCTGAAAGTGAGGTTTAAAATGAAGCAGAGGAGATGTCTCTCAGAAATGTCCACATCATCACTAGCCTTTTCTTCAAAAAGCATGAAGATTGAATCAGGTTGTCTGATAGAAACCGGTTCTGCCCTGCACAAACAAATGTGGGAATGCTGCAGTTTCAGAATCGATTGGGATCTGCAGAAATGGGCTGTGATCCCTGTGACCTCCTTGTGAGCTGGGGGGGCCTCACAGGAAGAAATGTGGGGCCAAGCTAAGAACCTTTCTGTTGGCTGTGTGAAACACTTCCAGTTTTCTCTGGGGAAATCGTGGAATCGTGCTGGGGAATCGTGGAATCCTTGGCTTAGGGTTGATCCCATGAAATGGCCTCATGCCCACTGACTCAGGGCATTGTGAATAAATTGGGTAAGCAAAAGCTAATTACCTCCTGTAAAGCATCTCTCCTCTTGAATCCTATGGGCCATTTCATCCCATGACTAATTGCACGTCTCCTCATTTCCATTTGATCCAGCCTACACAGAGGCAGTAGGAGTTAATTTTCTGATTATCCTGGGAAAGGAACTGAACTCCGTCCTCAGTGAGTGAGTTTCTCAGAGCAGATGGATGTTGCTGAACAGTGCAGTCAGAGCAGGAGCTCTGCAGGAGCCATGGGCTGATGGCAGTTCTCCTGGTGCTGCTCAGGAGAAGGCCCTTGGCAGACCCATCCTCTCTGAGAAGCAGAAGCAGACATTTCTGTGGCTTGCTCTACAAGCACCTTCCCCTCTGAGATGATGCCTCTAGAGCACCAAGAGTGTAGGGAAGTGTAAGAGGGTTTCTCTCTACTTCCCAGGTCGTTTCTAAGCAGTAAAAAAAGAGCAAATAAGAATTCATCTGACTTAACCATTAAATAGAATAGATTTTAAAAGCCACAACATTGTTTTTGAGTAAAGATGCAGTAAAGGAAACTTCAGTTTTCTTTCAAAAAACAAGCTTGCACTGTGAGTTGTGGGCACAGAGTTATTACTACTTCGTACCTGCAGCTGAAAAAGGAACCATGTACCTCTGGATGTCAAATGTGGCTTTAATCTGCTTCACAGCTTGTTTTGTTTTGTTTTTCTCTGTTTCATTTCCCTTTGCGGTGTTAAACTCTGACCCTGAAAGGTGAGGAAGTGAAGGAAATGGAAGAGTGAAATTTGGGGAGTCTGAGGCAAAAAAGCCAAGGGAACCACAGGGTAGCCTGTCTGGTTGAGAGATTGAAATGTAAGTGGACTCCTCAAATTAATTACTTTGGAACCCACTCACTTATGGATGTGGACTCCCTTAAGCATAAGTCTTACATTATGTCACCGAGATGGCATTTGGGGCTGATTTATGTTGGCACAGGAGAGGCCATAAAGTGCACTTGTGTGCCCAGAGTAGCCCCTTTTCAAACAGAGCATGTTTATAGAACCAGGAAACATGGCTGGAGCAGGAGCACCCCGAGCCACTGCTGTGTCAACAGCATCACAAATACAGGTATCCAGGATCTGCACCCTGCCTGCATTTTCCATGCATTTCCACCCAGTCCGTAACCTGGAACACAGCTACAAGAGATCTGTGGTTGGTGGATGGAGGAAAAATGACTTATGAGGTGAAATTTGCTCCACTAAAGATGACCAAGAGCCACAATCCACATTTTAATCCTTTTCTTTCTTACTCTGTCTAATCAATGGCTGATGTTTCACAGTGATAATCACTCTCTTTTTTTTCCTCTTTGGAGAATAGGGACACATTATATTAATTATATTTGATTTTGTAGTCCCATAATTTATCTTTATTAAAGTGTGTGATTTCTGTCTGAATAAATCTGAAGCCTTTGGGTCATGTTCAGGGAAGTATAAACTCTTCACAGTCCTTTATAGTATATTAGAAACAGTTAAATATATACAAGCACTTCTAGGAGACAGGAAAGCAGATATAAATGAAGATCAAAAATTGCAGAGCAGTTCTGGTGACTGAGAAAACTGTACTCTCTGATTCCTCAGATGCATTTATTTGCATGTTCAGTCTTCAACCTGTTGTGAAGTGCTATAATTATACACAAATAACCATCTCCATGATCTGTTTGGATCTTCTGTGCCTGCAGTGAACTGAGAGGGGTTTCATGCTCCTAGAGCTCGATGTTTTGTACACAAAGCAGCCTCCTCTAAATTTCTAAGGAGAACCAGTGGTGCAGGGGGAATTCCTTTTCTCATGTGGTATATGACCCTCTTTTCCTCTTCCTCAGTCTGAAGCATCTTTGTGTGGAAGGATCCTTGTAGTGAAACAATTCAGGAGATTTTTTGGGGCACATCTGATATTAGGAACTGGAAGAAACAAGATCTTCCTGTTCTCTTGGAGAGGGAATCCTAAAGCCCAGAATGCTGTGTCTATGAAGATTAACTTGAAATAGGAATCTGTGATGAGTCTTTTCCAAGATATACTTTACTCTTACACCTTTTGAGCTGACAGAAGGTGTAAACACTGCTCACAGGAGCACATCTGTGCACAGAGAGCGACAGCATTAACCAGGGAACTCAGAGCCTGGCCTATTCTCAGATTTTACTGAAAAGCAGCAGTAGCTGTGTTACAGTTCTTGCTCAGGGGTCTAATTGAGTAGGCCATGGGAGTAGGACTGGTGTATTACTCACTGAAGACTTACATTCCCTTTGGAGAGGACATGGGAAAGTATTTCTATCAGGGAAATACAGATCCTTCATCAAGTGTCTTAGGACTTGTTTATTTACTGATTGCAAGTCAGATAAATTTGTCAAAACATTCGTAGCCTGCAGAATGAAAAGCAGAACCAAACAACCTGTCCTTGGTGTTTTATTGTGGGCAATATTTCATGTCTAACTGCTGGGTGTAGCACTCAATGAGTATCCTGGCATGGTCACTGCTATTGAGGAGCAGACAGGAGCTGTGAAGCACTGTTGGGTTTGTCTGTATGAGACTTTTTTTTTTTCCTGCTTTTTGTTGGAAAACTGCTTGCAGGTAAAGGCTTTGTTTGAGTTCTCCTTTACTGTTTCATTTTAGGGCATGCTGGTGTGTTTGGGACAAGATTAGAACAGAATAACAGGAACACTTATCAGAAGGATTGGGAAACAGATACTGTAGTGCTGAGTGGGTGTCATGGGGGAGGGTTTTTAACTTCCCTGGATTAGTGCCCAGCACAGGGGTAGATGTAGGAAAAATCATGTTGGCAGAGAATTGCCTGTTGAGTCTCTGTGGGTGTGAGCTGAGGACGCCCCACAGCAGCCTGGAATCCCATCTCTGCTGTCTGGAATGGCAGGAATAGGCAGCACAGGAGCTCTGATGGCTAAAAGTGCCATTTTCCCTGTCAGAACAGTGTCCATGCAGGCCTTGGATGCAAATTCTGTTTGTTAGAAATCAAAGTATTTCTTTCCCAAAGGTAAGAAACACAAGATTTTCAAAGTTCTGCAACACACTTCATCTGTTTGAGAGAATTGTTTTCCTTCAAGCCCACTGAAGCCAGCACTTGTCTCTGTTACTGCTCACTGCCCTCATCTCACAGAGATCACTGCCTTGAAGGACTTACAGCAATGCACTTCACTGGGATGGGGAAGAGCTGCTGGCTGTAGGTAAGGATCCTGAAAATTAGCCTCTGAAGATGCATGTTAGAAGGTTGCCAGGAACCAAATTTCTTATTTTTGTGCCTTAACTTTCCTCTGAAATACAAGCTGTGGTGCAGAGTGTCCACATGCATTTGTGGAGTGGGGAGTGTGGTTTTAACACCAAGCTAGCCCCTAACAAATTCTCAGCCTTTATAATCTTTATACAATTGTTTGTGCCCCCTGTGTGTACTTGAAATTAATGTACATGATACACACGGAGCCATCAGAACAGGATATGAAACAGGAACCTGTGGAGCAAGCGTGAGCCGGACACAGATGGAAAAGCCTTCAGGAGCACACGCTGCTTGCTGACGTTTGTCAGAAAGGGGATGGCCCAGAATCCCAGCCCAAGCAGATGTGTTGCAATAGGCACAGGAAGAGATCAGTCTTAGTGTCCTCTGATGGCTTCTCCTGGAGATTTGAGGCTATGCCAGCTTTTGTCTGTCATCCAGTCTGGATCTGGAATGAAGCGTTTCTTCCCAGACAATGATGCGTTCATGTTTTCGTGGCTGTGAAGCAAAGACTTGATGTGAACCTGGGTGGGGGAACTCTTATAATCCTTATACTCTTATACTCTTCTTATACTCCTTATACTTCTTAAACTTCTCTCTATTTGCATAAGAATTAGCCAGAGGAAGGAAAATGCTTTTGCTCTTTTTGTATGTGAAGTGTAGAAAGCGAAGGGATTTGCACTGAGATTTCCCAGCTATGCTGTTATGGGGTCTTGCAGTCCACCCTAAGTTCACCCCAGAGCATCTTCCACAGTGATCAGCTCCAGCCTCTGGTCCTGTGTAACCTCTTCCCTTCCCCCTGCCCTCCCCCAGACCCTGGCATCTTCCTTATCTCTGATAACCCTCATCTGGCCCCTCCATTCCTTGTCTCACAGTGTCTTCTCCAGAAGCTGGACAAATTGACAGCTCTGTCAGGAGATGCAGGAAGGGAACCTGGGGTTATCTCAGGTGCAGGTTATCGAAGGGCTGCTCTCAAGAAATGTATCTGGGAGCAGTCCAAGCCATCCCAAGCTGGAGACAAGTAGGGGCTGGGCCGGTGAGTTGCTCAGGACCAGCTGTCTTGTGGATCTGGGGGAAAGATGAGAACTCTGAAAATAGTGGTGGCGGTGCCCTGAAGGCAGAAAGAGGTGCCTGAGATTGAGAAATGTGGAAGGAAAGTTATTTTTTTTGGTATGCATTTGGGGACTTTGAATTAGCTTCCTCTGCAAGGAAGGGCTTCCTGTAATTCTTTGAGCGGTTTTATACCCAGAAGGGAATTCTTTGGCACTGGATTCGATGCACACATGGGATTTCACTTTGCAGTGAGGCCGCCCTGTGACAAACCACCTCCAAAATGTAATCAGCAAAGTCTTCCTCAAGTGCAAACTCTGTGACTGCTTCCACGTTGGACTCCTGCTTGCTCATTCCTCGGCTGGTTTGTCAAAACTTCACAACATTTAGGCTGCTTTTACTTGCAGTGCTGAGTCATTCTCTGAATGGAGTGAGAATTACAAGGTTTGTTACTGTAAATTTTGCTAGCCTCTGTCTGAAATTCAAGTGAGAAAAACTGCAATGTCAGTTCGCTCAAAAACGAGCTTTTAAAAGAACCTTTGTCCTCAATACTTTTATATGCAACACTTGCACATATTTTGTTTTCTCTGTCACTTGTGGTCTCTTTAATTACACCACTGGAATCTGAACCGTGGCAGCATCAGACACAGAAAAAGCACGGGCAAAGGAAAAGAGAAGTTTTATTTGTTTTAAGTAGATTTTTCAATCTAAGAGGTGACTTTCCTGAAAAGGCAACATGACATCCCTCTGTTTGCAAAGACTCTTTTGCAGCCCAGAGAAGCTGTGGCTGCCCCTGGATCCCTGGAAGTGTCCCAGGCCAGGCTGGACAGGGCTTGGAGCAACCTGGGATAGTGGAAGGTGTCCCTGCCCATGGCAGGGGATGGGACTGGCTGAACTTTAAGTTCCTTTCCGACCCAAGCCATTCTGGGATTCTGTGATTCATGTCCAGGACACACCAGTGCATACAAGGACTGGTGGGGCACGTAAGTGCTGCAGCCTCTGTGCTGGGTACAACCAAAGCCGTAATTTTCAGGATTTTCCTCATGCACACAGAGGAAAATTCAGTTTTCAAAATTCTTTACTGGTGATGAAACATAAACCAGAACACTGGTGGGTTTTCTGATGTCAGTGTGAGCTGATGGAGTTGGCAATAAGAAAAATTATCCTTCAATTATAGGCTAAACATGCTTAAAAGAAGTCACTGAGACATAGATGGTACGGAGCCCCATATTGCTCTTATTATACTCAGTAAAAAAAAAGAGTCCATAAGCTCTTCTCTCTCCTCCCTCCTCTGTTAAAAAATAAGTGTCTTTGTCACATGTAAGAGCTGTACAAGTAACAGGAACAAAACATGTAGGTGTTCTGAACAGAGTCATTAAACAACATTTGTTAGGCACACCAAGTTCTGGACTAATTAATTTTTTAGCTCTTCTGTTTCATGTGCTCAGGTGATAAAGAATTATGCAGAACTTCCATCAGTGGCAATATTATTTCTTGCCTTGAATCAAATGGTGACTCAGAATGAAAGTGTCACTGAGATATGGGCTGTGGTGAGACTGGTTCCTATCACGCTGTGACTAGAAGGGGATCTGTTGGTGATGTGGGAGCCCAGACCTCCTCTGCAGGGATAAGGCAAGAATTAAAATCCACTTTCAGCAGAAAAGGCTGAAAGCTGATAAGCCACGAATTTAAAAATGTTACATTCAGTGGTTCTTCAGTAGAAAGGGCACTATTGATGAAAGAGAAACGTTTCATGGTAAGAAGTCTGTCCTCCCAGATGTTAAAATGGAATGGAAACATTTTCCCCATTTTTTTTTTTTTAGTCTTTTATTCCAGACAATATTTCTAACTTCTTTCTGAGTCTTCTGTGATCTGTGATAATGGTATCATGTAATTATATGGTATAATAATGATACACTAGACAAAGTTTATTTTAGAATACTATATATTTATACATATAGCATGGCACTGGTTTTGGCTGTGGCAGTTGCCATCAACACAAATGTCCAGGAGGAAGCATCCAGCCCTTAGGCACTGTTTATACACCAGGAAAGTTTGGGAACTTCTGGTCTTGGGGTTGGATGCACCCACTAGCACTGTACTTGATATGCACTCCCACTCGGGATTGAGTCTACCTACCTTCCCTGCAGAGTTTGAAATGCCACTGCTCTGAATGATTCTTCGCCCACAGAAGGAGGGAGGAATTCAAATCAGCTGGGGAGCAAAGCACTCTCCGCTGGGAATAGGAGGAAAGAGGGCTTCTGGTGGTGGGAGAAGTGGGGGAGGAAATGAAACCACTTTTGGGGAGAAGTGGGTTCTGCAGCATGAGAGGATATGGATGAAGTGGGACAGGATGTGAGAGCACCAGACACTGGCAGAGGGGAAAGGAAAATGGATGTTCATCAAGCCCTAACCAGAAGGAGAATATGAAGGATAATACAGTGATAGATAAAACCTTGAAAGCTGGGTTGTTTTTTTTTTCCATGAGAATACCCAGCCTGATGATTTGAGATGACCCTTATCTTTCCAAAACTGCTCTCTCCAGCTGGAAAAGATGCTGCACTTCTAGCCAAATCCCTGCAGCCCCAGTAGTGGTTTCAGCAGTGCCATCTCCTCTGTGAGTTGCTGAACACCCTTGCAGTTCCCTGCAGGAAGCAGGAGCCAGTTCTGGCACACGTCACCCCTCTGTGTGCCCTGTGACTGCTCTGCCAGCAAAGCTGAGGAGCCCAAGCATGAGGTGGGAGAGATGTGCAAAAGGAAAGCAAGGCTCAGGGAAGAGTGGCTCTGCTTGCGTAGCTGGGTGAGGGTGTTTTCATTGTAGAGCTCCCTATTTTTAGGTTTTTCCTTTGCCATTGTCTCCTTTGCTGTGAGCTGAGCTGCTGCCTCCTATTGCTTCCCTTCAGTATGGTGTGATTATAAAAGATGCAATTTTGACCTCATCATGTCTTGCATTTGCTTCTGGCCTGCTTATCATGCTAAGTGAGGGTTCCTAGGGAAGGAAACCAATCCTGACAGGATGCAAGGCTCCAGGGATGAAATGACCTAACTTCTATCTTAGCATGTCAGCATCACCACATTTGTCTGTGTCAGGTATCCACAGACCTGAGACAGGCTTTTACAAGGTGTTCCTCAGATGCTTTTTTGCAAATTCATTTGGAGATTTCCTCGTTTGCCTTCCTGTTTTTAGGTCTTAAGAATGCAGATGGGTTGGTTGCACTTTAAGGCTTCTTCATGCAATCAAACTGGAGAAAAAATGTTTGGACATAATTATATACCCCCAGGAACTGGATCTCATTCAACTTGCAGAATAAATCACAGCAGTTAGTAGGACTGTACTGGACCGAAGAACTCTGGAGAAGAAATATCACACATAAAAAGCCTCACTTGAACTGGTTTCTGTTTATTTATATCTTTACAGGTTCATTTACTGCACAGGTAGTGCAGAAGTATGACCTCTTTTACTTAGATAAAATCAAAACACGTTCATTCCTAAAAGGGAAAGAGTGAAATCGGATGGATTGTCATTGCTGAAGTAGGCAGATTCACCGTCTTCTGAATGCTGCTGGTTTGGGAAGGACAAGGTGGAAATGGAAAATACCTGCTCTTCATTATGCAGTGGAACTGCAGGGCAGCCAGAGTGGACCGTCTAGTCCAGCACAGATTGCTGGACAGTCTAATCTGATCTAGGCTGCTCTGAAGGGCCTTTGTCCCTGGAGCAGAGGGAGCCCTGCCTGGGCTGTCCACACTCTTTGGATGCCGAGTAACTTACCACATCTGCCCCCTCTTGATTTCCCTCCTTTCTGAGAAAGTTCTCAATGCTTGTTGAGTACGTTCTCTGTGTTCTGAGATAACACGTGAAAAGGAAACTTCTTGATAATTTTTTTTTTTTTTTTCTCCCTAGCTGCTGGGGAAGTCTTTTCTATTTTCCCTTCCCAGATTCACATGACTCTCAGGAGTCGAGGAGGAGATAGGTAAGCACTAAAAACAAATGCAGAACCATCTGGTGTGTGGAGGAGGGACAACTCCCACACTGAGCTCAGCACTTACGCTCGGCATCTGCGCGGGGCCGGGGCGGCGGGGCCGGGGATGTGCAGCACAATCAACCACGGCGAGATCTGGCAGCTAAACACTTTGGGGGATGAATGATGGTGCCCAGGCTCCTTTCCACAGCAGCCCAGGGAGCAGGAGCAGCCCCAGTGCAGAGGGAAAGGGTCAGGGGACACACATGGTCAAGGGGGGCTTTGCACTCTCACTGTGTTTTAAGTGTTGCTGTGACTGTTCCCTGTGAAAAAGGGCAACAAAAAAATCAGGACTGGTTGTTCAGCCCAGAAAGTTTCAGCTTCTGTCCTCAACTTTCGTGATGGGCACAGCATTCCCTAAGGGGCTGAGGGGAGGACAGAAATTCCCCATGGTTACTCTCATGGAAGCTTCTTCAGGCTGTGTTGATAGGAGGAAGAAATGGATTCCCTGTATTAGTTTTCTCGCAAGCTGGAAGTCTTGTAGACAAACCAGCCCCAGTCTGGGGCCGTGACATGCAGCAGCAGTGCCAAACCTGAAATGAACTTGCTAACTTCTCACACACCCACTGGACAAAACTGATGGAGCTTCCAGAAAACCCTTTTGGGGTCATGTTCAGCCCTCACTCCAGGGCTACTGCTGAGAGAGACCTGTTCCTGCCGGGAGTGAAACTGGTGCTTTCTGAGGCTGGGAGGAGATGGACTGTCACAGAGGCAGCAATAAAAGTGTGATGCACATCCAGCTGCTGAGCAGTGCCACCCTACTCTGTGTAAAGTCTTTTACCTGCTCTTTTATTTCCCTTTCTTAGTGAGGATAATGATACTACCTAAGGATACTCCCAAAGGAATAAGTGGTTCATATTTACAGCAAGCTTCAAAGACATAAATGCCTACAGAGTGGTAAAGCATCATTATCTGCCACTTTGGAGAGATTCTCCAGATTTGTAGAAAATTGGGCTGTTTATTCTACAATTCAGTAGAAAAATAAGTCTCTATAGAAACTCCCACTTCAGAGGTATTTACATTTGTCTACTATGAAGCATCTTGAGAAAGAGCATTCCCATAAATAGCAAACTGAAGTTGTTACATTTAGTATAATAAGGTAATATTTACAAAAGACAGTGTATGTTCTAAGTATTATTATGGGGTTGCTGTGGATTCATGGAACATATTTAAGGAGACTCAAATTTCCCAACAGGAAAAACAGTGACATGTAAAAGTAATGCATAAAAATTCCTTCGTGCCCTCCCCGGTGATGAAGCTGCAGTGAAACTGAAGATTGAAGCTAATATCTCTGGCAAAGCTGATCCTTTAAAAGTTCATTTCTGAGTAAGATTGCAAGAAAAACACCCACATTTTTAGCTGAAGGTGCCCTTATATACATGTGCTCACAGTTAGAATTTGTGTATTTGTTACTGGTACTGAGCTGGGCAGTTTCTTCCAGCTCTGCAGTTGTGAAACACCACATGAGTGTGCTGGTCTTTAGTTATTTAATAGTGAAAATGATACAAAGAGGAATAAAGAAAACAGAGACAGCATTTTTTGTGTGTGTGGTAAGAGAAGTAGATTTGGAAAGGTTGGTGAGCTGTGGGTTGTGAGCTGTATCCCTATTTCCATACTGTGTCCATCCTTTTCAAGGAATAGATCAAACATTGCAAGAGCATTCTTTGAAAACACATCTGAAAGATCCGAGTGCCTGAACATCACCAATGTCTTCTTTGGTGATTGAATGCTCTGAGAAATCTCAGCCAACACCTTTAATCGGGCCAGTAGCAGTGGAAGTTTATGTTCCAGATGTCAATTAATCACTCCAGTGATAAATAATGGCTGAAGTAGCTTTTGGTACCAAAACATCTCAGGGTGGCTGCTGCAGGTGCAGAAGTAAGAAGCACGTAGGAACCAGTATTGTCTTTTCAAGGTAATAGTTTAAGTCAATTAACTAACAAATGCAACCCCCAAACAACAGCCAATAAAAAAAGGAGGGGCCAGGCTGCTGCTTCCTAAATCGGATTTGTTCTCTGACAAATTACTGAATTACAGGCCTTAATAACAACAAATTGTATCGGTGCTGTCTTGACCCATTTACTCGATCCTGGTGTCTCTCCCATGCCTTTGTTTTGTTGTTTTTCTTGCCCAAGATTCCCAGAAGCCTTGAATGCAAGACATAATGACACAGCTCCTGCCCTGGTAGCACATTGTGCAGCCTTTTGTTTCAAGAACACAGCATGCTCCCAGACTTGCTCATAAAATATCCATAGCAAAATCATGTGATGCCTGTCTCTCTTATACATTTTTAAGAGCTGTGCCCTAAATCCATTAAAAGAATGAGGCATGAATAGAAGAATAATCCTTCCTATCATCTGGGTGAGAAAAAGGTTGGGATCAAGTAACTGGACATATAAAATGAGCAATATGAATTTGCTGACTACCAAACTTCTGCTATGGGAACATAGGATCTCTTGAAGTCCACCTCTTCTGTCTAAATGGATGAAAAGTGCTTTGCATAATAGAACAGAGTGACTTCACACAATAAAAATGGAGCTGGTTTAAAGAAAGGGCAAAGAAACAATAATTCAAGAGTCAGAAGATGGTGAGGACCATGTGTATTGATAGAAGGTGTCTGATTTCAGGACAACTAAGGTGAGGGAAATGTGCCTTTATGACGAATTTCTTTTGAAATGTGAAGTGGTTGCTCTTATTCCAGAAATGAATCTTGGAAATTCAATCCTATAGATTGGAAAAAAATGGCCTTCATTGTTTTATCCTTAGGAGAGAAGTAGGGAACCTAACACCATTCCACATGGATGTTCAAAGGAGAAGGAAATGATCCACTAGGAATGAAAGAGAATTGGGTATATACATCCCTAAGGCTCTTCCTAAAATGATGTTCTACACCTCTTGTCAGGAGTTCTCTCCTATGACTTTTTTCTGTAGAACTGTATTGTCTTCAATTTGGAAAATTTACGCTCCACCTAAGTCTTGGTGCCATACTTTCTTTTCCAATTCAGTGTCCTGTGTCTTGGAATCATTAGCAGATGCCCTCAGAGGTGCATTCCACTTCAGAGCCATGTCCATGTCCATGTCCATGGCCCTGAGCAGGAACAGAGTCTTGTGTTCCTGCTCCTGAGTTACTGCCCGGCATTGCAGAGCCCCTTGCAATTCCCAAGGCCTGTTTTCCTTAGGGAATGTGAACCTCTGTCCTGAGGCAAGGTACAGAAATAAATGGCATTGGAATTTACTGCCAAAGTTTACAGCTGTATGGTAAAATGCAGATTTCCAAACCCAGTGGGGGTGTGCCAACTCCTCCATGGGTGCTTTCCTCAGTGGGGCAGAAACTCCCAAGAAAGCAGTATAGTCTTTTCTGGGAAAAAGTTGGAGAGAAAAAGTAGCTTCAGCATTTAGAATATACTCCCAAGTTCTTGGGACTTTGGGGTATGAGGTGATGCACAAGACTCCTGGTGCTTTTGCACACTTGAACCCCAAAGCCAGGGGCTCTGTAAGAAGAAAATAAGAAAGCTTCATAATGCATTATTAAAAGCCTTGACTATATGAACTGGGGCTGCACAGATTTCTGTTATTAATTAATCTTAGTTCAGAAATGGTGGAATAACCTGAGTGAGCAAAATCAGTGTTTGCTGGTTAGAAATGGGCCAGAGGACAAATATGTCTCCATATACTCTAGGACTTCACTCTGAAGAAAATTCCAGATTATTGACAGAATCTTCAGTAACTAACTTATCACACTACTTTAAAAGCAGTTTACTGTAATAATAATTTGGGATTTTTCTATTTTGGTCATCTGCTTTTTAAAATGACTTGTTACTAGAACTGCCTTTGCAACTTGTTACTCTCTTTTTTACTTTCAGTTTCCCTCTGTACTGACTTGGTTGTAAGTAGGCTGTGGTTTTCTGAAAATGGAACTGTGATGTTTGCTGTGTTTTCTTATACAAGACCTGCACTAAAAAAAAATAAAACAAAACAACCCAAAAAAAATCCAACCCCACCCAAAAAAACCCCCCAACCACCCAGCAATAAATCAAACTCAAAAACCCCAAAAATCAAGTGACCACCATGGAACCCAACCTAGCAAAAATCCTAGTTCTTTCCCCCAAGCATTTCGGTTTCTACTATTAGGACAAATTCAACACAGGCACTATAATTGCTTCACCAAGATACTGTATTCACATGTATTTTGACATTTTTAATAATATTTTCATTGTTAAGGGGTCCCGTTGAGTGCAGCACTGTGTGCATAGATCAGCTTGAACATGTGATATGTGGATACTTGACCAAACCTGCAGGGGATGAAGTTTTCACAATTGTGGTTTGCCTCTTTTCTTTGCTTGTTTTACAAACAGCAACCTCAATTTTGCATTTCTGTCCCTGGATCCCAAATAATGTCAGGAGGCTTCTGTATCAGATGGAAGGCCACCCTCCTGACTGAGAATGAGGAATTGCAATTACCAAAATACCCTGGTTTTCAGTACTCCTCTCAGGAAAAAATATGTTATTATTAATATAGCCTCTGTATTTCTATTTTGACATCCCCTCTGATTTTGATTTCCCTTTCATATGGTAACTTTGATTCCTTTCTCTTTCCATTTTCAAATACCTCAGGTTCCTTCAGGCACAGATTTTTTGGTCAGTGGGTGACCTCAGCTGTTGCTGTCATCAGCTGGTACTAAAATCAGCAATACCTACTTGGCTCACATTTCTTCTGGGCTGTTCAGTGTGGCTGGAGAAGCTGGGTTCCCAAATCAAGGGTATGGGATGCTCTCCCTGCCTCTCTTCCTCTGTTCACTGGGAAGCTCCACCCTGGTGGGTTCCTGGTTTGGGTGAGTGAGTGGGGACTGAGCCACATCCCTGTCTGTGCTGCTCTGGCATTTGGCTGCCAGCCCTCCTCCACGGCTTTCCTGCAAAGCTGTGCTTGCATGGTGGGCCTGGCAGGGCCTGGAATGAGCCATTTCCTTCACATCTCCTTTGCCTGTAACAATCTTGAACTTGTTGACCCATGTGCCTATTAATTATTGATATAATGATGCATTATTTAGGCTTGTTTCAGCAGACGGATACATTATTACTAGGCAGACATTTGCCAGACAGGCTGATAGATAGCATCCTAAAAAAAGTCTCCAGTTGCCTTTGTTCAATAAAGGCCTGTAACTTCATTACTTTCCTCCCAACCCCCTCCTCTTCGTACCATGAAACTTTAATAGCAAGCTAAGTGTAATAATGATCTCTTTAGACAATGGGCTTAATCTTGACTGTGTTGGAGTTGTGGTCCTCATCTTGGTCAGGCCTCAAAAATACAGAGGAACTCGCCTTCCCCAGTCTGCTAAAGCCGGTTTTCCTGAGGTACAATGAAATTATTTTGTTTTTCAACCCCTTGCCGTAGAAAGGAGAACTGATTTCTGCCTTGGTTGCTACGAGCTGTGTTGCAACACTCCAGAGCTGCAGGCAGAGCTTGATGTGTATCTCCCAGGGAAACATGCCTTTGATTTGGCCTACGGATCCAAGGAAAAGGCGTATCAAAATGAATTATCTGTAATATAAACCGTGCGTGCGGAGCGTTTGGGAGTCCTTGGAACTGCAGCGTTGCTCCAGCTGAAGGAGGAAGGAGGGATCCCAGTCCTTGGTGGGAGCTGCGTTGGGATGAGGAGCGCAGTGCGCAGCCCCAGCTGGCAGCAGTGCAGGGACAGCTGCTCACGTCTGCTGCTGCCCTCCTTCCTCCTCCTCTGCTGCCCTCCCTCCTCTGCTGCTCTCCTTCCTCCTCCTCTGCTGCCCTCCCTCCTCTGCTGCTCTCCTTCCTCCTCCTCCTCTGCTGCCCTCCCTCCTCTGCTGCCCTCCCCCCTCCTCTCCTGCCCTCCTTCCTCCTCTGCTGTCCTCCTTCCTCCTCCTCTGCTTGCCCTCCTTCCTTATCTGCTGCCCTCCTTCCTCCTCTGCTACCCTCCTTCCTCCTCCTCTCCTGCCCTTCCTCCTCCTCTGCTGCCCTTCCTCCTCCTCTGCTGCCCTTCCTCCTCCTCTGCTCGTCAGCCTTCGCTGTCGCAGCCGCCTCCAGCTCTGATGTCAGAACCCCGCTGCTCCTCACGCCGTCCCTACGAAAGCAGAAGAGGCACAAAAAGAGGAAGGAAAGCAGACGAAAGACAAGAAATGCAGACTCGAGTGGTACAAGTCTGACGGCTGCTTTGATTTCCAGGGGCTTCTTTGCAAGAAGCAGTCAGTTCTGGGGAAGCGATTTCAGAAAGAATCAGCTGCTGGTTTCAAAAGTGATCTGGCACCGAGTGCTTAATGCCGTGTGGGAACGTCCTGCTGCAGTCAGACCCACAGTGGGGTTCTCCTGCTGACACTTTGGGTGCCTGTGCTGAATGTTTTCATTCTTTGTGATTCAGTTCCGTCTCATTTCTGGTCCCCTTCTACAGCAGAACCAGGAAAAGCCCCCTTAGTGCAACCCCAACTTGACCAATTTTCTTGTTGCCATTGCTCTGAGAGGGATAATCTCCCTCTCAGACTCCCCTCACTAGGTGGTCACACTAAGATTTTCCCTGGTTTTCAGGAATACACACTGCTCCCCTTGCACGAAACCAGGATCTCACCCTCAGAATGCATTCATCCCTTCATTCCCCCCTTTCAGCCACACTGCCAGAGGTCCAGCCCTGTTCAGCAGAAGGGCAGCTCTTCCAAAGGGATCCTTTAGGTCTGACCAAAACTATTAACAACAGACCTGGACAAAACAATAACAGAGGAAACCTGCATCGATTTCCTGACTGCTGCACAGTGCATTGTGTGTCTGGGTCAGCAGCTTTGAGATGCCCAGGTTTCCTCCCGCTCGTGCCTTCTCCCTGATTTGTACAGTCTGTCTTGCTCCTGGTGACATTTTGTTGTTCTTCGTCCAGGCAGCTCAGTGAGGGACTGTCATCATCTCATTTGTCAACTATCTCCTTCATCCAGTCTGTCCATCAGCCAGCCATCACTATCAGGCAATCCCAGCCTTCCACAGGACACTTCCCAGCCCTTTAAAATTGTAAAATGGTTTTCCTGAACCTTTTTTTTTTTTTTTTTCTCCAGTGGTCCTCCATTTAAATAGATGAGCACCAGAGTTTAGCAGCCCTCCCTTGTAGCTCTGGATAGGATGGAAGGATTTATCCTGTCACCTGTTGTGGATTTTATCTCTATGTAGGGACAGGGAAGCTGCTAACTCCCACACTCAAATCAAATTTTAAGTCTGACATGAATAAATGTGTAAAATGCAAGTTCCTAACACTGAATACACAAACTCTCTGTAGACGGTCTAAATAATTTCAGGCTAGTTTACTGAAATTAAATTACATAAAAGTCATACAAAGCAGCACACTGTTATGTAAAACTCTACAAAGCAAGTGCTGTGATTTTAAATGAGTTGAACAAATAAAAAATTAAGTGTAATTTTTGTTCAGGGCCATGTGTTAGCTTTTGAAAACAAAAAGGAAATAAATGAACCAAGTCACGCAAAACATATGTCTGCAGAATAATGATAAAATATATAGTGTAGCTGGACATCTTGGAAGTGTGGTTTTAATTCTTGCTGGTGTTGTGGCTGGAGGCTTTTGTTGTGCAAAAGGCTACCCTGTGTTCGTTTTACAATACAGAATGTTTTTTATTCCTACTACATGGGGAATAATGCAATCCTCTTGGAATAACATGGAGGGTTCTGAGTCCCTCAGCTGAGACACCTTCCTGGGAACTGCTGGGAATGTGCAGAAGTTGAAGAATGTGCAGTGCTCAGTGCTGCTGGCTGTGGTCATCCCAGCCAGGCTATGGACGAGACTGACTTGAGGTACAAAACCATAAACTTTGAGGCCAAGAATTCCAAAGAAAGGTTTGGCTGAGACCAGCTGGATCGAAGCAGTTTCACACGGAAGTCCCGACGCTGAGCGCCCTCAGGGTCGCTTTGTAAAAGAAGCTGTGTGAGAAGTTTCTGTGCTCCCTACTGCGTGCACACTGATTTTGGGAAGAGAGGAGGTGATGGTGGCTCTGGCCATGGCAGGAAGAGTCTTGCAGTGTCTGGCTGGAGAGGCACTTGTCTCTCTTGGCAGGTCCCCACCGCCGAGTCCCCGAGCGCTGCGTCACATCCCTGTCCCCTCCCAGGGCAGTGCAGTCATGGGGCGGTGATGGCAGCGCTCAGGGCATGGGCCAACACTCTAACAGCTTAATTAGCTCTTCCTTGTTAAGCAGGATTTCATAATGTAGGTACACGTGTTTAGCTGTCAGCTCCATTCTTGCAACAAAAGGAAAACCAAACCAGTAATAAATAGGGAATTGCACAAGCCAATCTCTAAATAATGGCATTGGGTGGAACACGAGAATTAGGAGCTGTGGCTACAAAGCAGATTGGTGCTTCCTATTCCTCCTAAAAACACAGCTCTTCAGACTGATACAGCAACCAAGGAGGGTATTGAAAGCCCAGAGGTGCCTTTGCTTCCCTCCTGGTGCTCCTGATCCAGGTCTGTAGAGGTGAGGAACTGAGCCCCATGCTTTGTCCTTTCCCTTTGACAGCTGGTTTAGTTCCAGAGTACTGGGCAAAAGCCCTGTAAATTCACCCTCCTACTTCCTGCTGTGAGAGTCCCTGACACTGCACAGGCCTTTGAGCTCCCAGGTCATGAAGGTCTGAGTACCCAGGCCCAGGACTTTTCAGTATTATTTTGAATGGATGTAGAAAGAGATTTCTAAATGCGTAGACAAATCAAGCATTAAAAATAGAGGCAAAATTATTGCAAAAATATGGAAAAAATACTTTTAAAAACCACCCATATCCATTTTTAAAGGTCTTAGCTTAGATTTAGAAGGTAATGATTCATATTTGTAGCATTTCTTTGTATCACATGAAATATTTTTTGGTGAAAGCAGGTTAACATGACCAGTAGATGTGTATTCGTCTCTCAGTACATTTGTATTGAAATCAATGAGTAACTGAAATGATTAATACCATTCCAGATTTCTTTGAACAACATTAAGCTACAATTGTCTTATTTTTAAAACCCCAGAGTTTTCTTCAGATGCCTTTTTTTGAAACTGTGGTAGTATTGCATACCTAAAATAGGAATGCATATAGACTGGTGGAATATCCTCATAATAGTATATATTATAGGTAGGCTTCTAAAATATAAAGGCTTCCAAAAGCATATTGCAAAGTTTAGATTTTGAAGCACCAAGTTCCTACAGTGCTATCCAGATTAGATTAAAAAATATATATATACTGAATTTGAGTCTTTTTTACAGATGTCACTGAGACAACTTCTTCTGACTTCATTATTTGCATGCCAGCATCACAAAGTTCTGGAAAACTGAGGAGAAGGGGTTCTTTGGGACAGAGGTAAGAGATCCCTGAAATACCAGTTCCAGAGTCATTCTCCTCACTCCCAGCTTTGCTGTGCTTTCTCCTGGGAACTTCTCAGGCTTGGGCAAGGAGTTATCCTGACGGATCATTGTTGTGCCCCACAGCTGAGCCCAAGCTCTCCCCTTCTCTGTCCTGAGTCACTCACTGTGGATGGCAGCGTGTTGGCACAGAGCAGAAAGGGACAAAATCACCCAGCGCTGTGGGGGTGTGAGACAAACCCAGTTTCAAAACCTTGGCACCTCCATTTGAGGGTATTCCAGCTGACAAGATCCATTTGAAACTCTTGTCCCTGACATGGATTTTTGCCTGACACTAGTACAGCAGTAATCTCTAAGACTTTCTTCCTTCACAGATTGAAGTTATGACCCCATTTTGCTTGTAAATTAACTTGGATTATCACCTAGGGCAAATAATGCTCTTGATCAAAATGTTACTGACAAATTTGTTGTTTACTTGAATCTAGACATAAACATGACCTTTGAACACCGTGAGGAAGAAGCTCTTTTTTCACACGCATTTTTCACCAGAAAAACAAAAACTTGGAGATGATTTTATCCACAATTGTTTGCCTAATTATTAACATATTTTTTTAAATGAAATGGTAATGTTTTGTGGGGGAGGGAGAGAGAATTTTCTGGGCAGTTCTATTCTGAACTGAACCCATCTGACATGGCTATAATCAAGATTTTACAACTACGTCAATGGGTCAGGACAGGGGGGAATCATTTACACTCCCCTGGAAGTGGGAATGCTGCACATGCACCATCATCAGGGGTGCTCAAATGAGCCTCAAAAAGAATGCTATTAAGCTTTTTACATTAATTATGCTTTAACCAATCTCTCTAGTGATACTGGGGCTCATTTTTAACTGATACCCTTAAATCAATTCCTCCATGGGCAGGCAGTGGTTGGTGATGAACTCTCGGGGAAGGGAAGCCAATATTGTCCTGTCAGCAGTCAGGTACATTATAGCCCTCGCTGCACGTCCCCTCCTGATGTGTTTTGATGGTGCTCATTTCTCCTGGCATGCTTTTAGCTCCCAGGGATTCAGATGTGTCAGCTACTATAGCTGTAAGAAAACATCGATGATGGATTTATAACAGCCAGACTTCAACTTAGTGACCTGAAAAATGGCTCTGGATTTGCTTTTGCAGCAAAATTGGTTTTACCCATACAAACTCCTTGCTTCCTAAGTTCCCTTATCTGTATTTTAATGAAACATTTTATCCTGGTTATAATTCATGACTCTTGTCAGAATAAGTTTTCTCAATGAGGCATAGTTGGGGTAGCTACTGAATTTATGGGAAGGAATCAACTTAATCTCTTTAAAAGCAAAGTTGTCTTCTGGAGTGTCAATTGAACCCTACAGAATAATAGTCCTGAAATATCTCCTTGTCTGTGGGAAGGAGGAGTTTCTCTTGCAGAGAGATGCTGGAGCTCTGTCAGGGCAGTGGTTGGCCAAGGCTGTATTCCTGTGCCAGCCACTCCAGCAAAAAACCCTGATAGATTATTAAATAATGAATCAAATGTATCTAATATTATTTTCCATCTATGTTCTCCCATTGAAGGGGGAGCTCCCAGGGGCAGTGTCAGCTCTGGGCTGTTCATGCTAGATTTGTTGAAAGCTTTACTGGATCTCCTGAGACAAAGAAGAATCTGTCCAACAGCAATCCCACTGGATGAAGTTAGGAGATGTTGGGTCACTTTCAGTCAGATTAGGGATTTTCCTGTGTCCTTGGATTAGCTATTCAACCCGTTCTTCCTCAAGTTCCCATCTGCAAAACAATAATGACAGTATTTCCCTCACTGACAAGGACCAGGCCTCTGCTTAGGTACTATCCCAAACTGTAGGATAGATCTGGGAGATGTTCTTGGACTTGTTTTGTCTCAAGTAAAGAGGGTTTTCCTCCTGCAAATGAAATGGGATCTCTCTCCTACAGCCATATTTTGAGGGCTAACTGGATTAGGGAGGACAAGTAAAAGGAGCAGCATTTGAAAATTATTTTTGTGCTGCAAATCAGTTTAAGTGTTCTGAAGTTGCATAAGATCATTCCCTGTGGATGTCAGACAGAAGGAGCCCAATTATTTGCCTTTGAAGTACATCAGAAAGTGGCTTCTTCCCCTCCCCTCTCTGGCAATTCCTGTAATATTTCTTCCATCCACAGGGAGAATTTAGCTCCTAGGACAGGCTCCCCCCAGAGCACCTCAGATGCATCCCTAACAGAGTCACGGGGATGTTGTAGCATATAATTCATAACCAGAATCACTTCCCTTGTGGACAGGTTCCTTGACACACCCTAGGCTGAGGGCAGACAGCTGTGGTTTTCCTTGGGTTTCGGGAAACTGGGATCACCTCCCTCCTGCAAGTCACAAATGGAGATATTTGGCTCCTGGCACCCGCTGCTGCAGTGGTGAGTGCAGAACAGAAGTTACAGTGGACAGGCAGAAATCGAGCAGAAGAAGAGCAGGATGTCCCAGTGTGCTGCTCTCCTTGAACCTTTAACATTTAGCCTGAAAATTCACTCTGTCCTTGGCCTCTGGATTGAAGCACCACTTGCCAGAGTGGGTTTATTGGGATTAACCTCTCTGGAAGCACAGTGGGAGCAAAGGCTCTCTGGCCGTGGTCAGTCAGTCAATGGGTTTGGTCAGTACCACACTGGTCTGGATGTCCACCCAGCTCTGGTGGGCCAGGACAGTGAATAAAGGTGCTCTCTTCTCTCCTGGAGGAGACTGAAAGCATTCGCATCCTCAGAAGGGATGAACAGGCCAGGGAGAGCAGAGCTGCTTCCAGGTGCTCAGCCTTGTAAGTGGTGCAGAGCCCTGTTCCTTGGCCTGAGGAGAGAGCAGAGCCCAGGAAAGGCTGCTGCTGTTTGTGGGCAGGAGGAAAATGAACCCAGTTCCCTCCCCGTCTCCACCCCATCGCCAGAGCCCTTCCAGGCTCCTCGCAGGGGCCCCAGCCACTGCTCTGCTCTGCAAGAGCTGTGCCGGGAGTTTCTACCTCTTGTTTACAGCTCCCTGCTCAGACCTAGTGTCTGCTCTCTCCTCTCAGCTAATTTGCAGACAGAGGCCTCGAGGGCTTTGGGTTGGTGCCACCAGACTCCTGCGAGCTCCAGCGGTCGTGTTCTCTCCCAGACAATGACTTCAGTAGCCTCCGGGCACCCCAGAACCTCCTAACAAACATCTCTCCTAACTGCCTTATTAACTGATTGCTCTAGTAAGATAATAATTAACACCCTCACTTGTGCCTTGGCTCAGCCAAAAATATTCTCAAGTGGACTTAGAAATGCATAAAATGAATAAATGATTTATGTTTACTATTTTTAATGGAGCTACTTATTAGCAACGCTCTCATACAGAGCACCGTAAAAACACTCCTGGTTTCGTTACAGATTTAGAAGGTGGTAATGAAAAGCTGTAGGGAATAAAATGGGGAAACACTCCCTGAGCCAAATTCTGCTCTCAGTTGTATTTAAAGGTCTTGCTGGGTTAAATTCTAGGCAGGATTTGGCCAGGAAACCATTAACATGGAGAGAAATCTCTGTCATCTGCTCATTGCAGCTCAGCCATTCAGAACATGCCCCAGCCAGGAGGACGGTGCCTGTCCTGTCCCAAAAACCCAAGGGCAGGATGTGTCTCTGTGGAGCAGATCAGACAGGCTGTGTTTGCACATGCACTCCGTGTTCCTGACTCTACCAGGCAGGAGATTACCGCGGCACCTGCAGGGCTGGTGCTGGCTTCAGGATGCCTCCAGCACCTCTGACCTTGGTGGGAGAGTGGGAAGGTTCGTGCTGCCACATTTTCATTAATTTATGCTGTTTCTTACTAAAAGCACTAATTAGGATGGTGTGGTGGGCTTCAGAGAGAGCCTTGACACAGTTTTTGGGATTTGTGCTATTACTGGCAAGAAATGCCATCCTCCATCCATATCCCCATGTCATCCACATGGAGGTGAAGGTTCTACCCATTGTGTTTAAGGTCTGGGTGCATTTAGGAGCCATGGCACGTGGGAATGGAGCAGCTGAACTCTTCACCTTGGGTGAGTTCACTCTGATTTGATTCTCCAGCCACAAACAGGGTTTGCTGTACTGTTGCTGAAATGAAGTGATGCCTTCCACCCCAAGCTGCCATGACACACAACACACACAGTCCCCACGTTTGTTTGACCAAACACCTCCATCACGTGGTTTTATTCCAGCTCCAAGAGGATCCCAAGCCCTGCTTCCCACTTGCTTTCCAAGCTCTGTGGATTTCTGTTCAGTGAAGATAGTGCAGCAGGCACGTATCCAGCTGGTTTATACTGAGATCCATTTTTAGTATTTAGGATATTTCCTTTTGCATCCACTCTACCCTAAAAATGCTCATACAACACTTTTGCAAATACCTGCAAATATTTTCCTGCTCTCTTTGCTCACATCTGCTGTGAGAATTAATAATGTTCATCAGCTGCAGTTCTCCAAAGAATTGGAAGTGCCTGATTTTTGTCTGGACAGGACAGGATTTCAGTGCTGCCTGAGAAATCAGAGCACTTTAAGGTGCTGGAAGCGCCAGATCATTAATCTCTGGAGATCCTAGAGAATTTTCCAAACTTCCATTCTTTCACTACCATGTAAATGAACATCCTGTGGATATTATCAACATTTCTGGGGCAGTGTTATCGGGCAGTCCCAGACGAGCTAAAGGCTACAGACCTGCACTTGTCATGAAGAAATACTGGATTTTAAGATAACTCCCATACTGACCCTGCTGATGTTTCTTAAAATTATGTATTGCTCTATTTTTTTTTTTTTTAATTTTCAGAAATAAAAATGAGTTTGCTTCAGGGCAGAGACAGTCTAAAAGCCCGTGCTAATAAATCTCTGCAAGTTTAGTAGCATTTAATACATATTCTGCTTCAAGTGCTTTTTAAATGCATTATCACCTTTAAGTAAATACAGTGGAAGGCTGCCAAGTGGCTGGATGCTGCTCTCTGTAAATTTATGCATTTATATCATTAATGCAATGAAATGTTTAAAGCCTTCATTGAATTTTGCTAACTGATTTGCAGTTTGAATGGTAGTAATTTTATGCATTTATCAATTACCATTTAAGTAGCTGCTCTAATATTTCTGTTTAGGCAGGCGAAGCACATTCACTAAAATACTTCTCATCTGAATTAGATTTGGGATGAAGGAAAACAGAGGATGTATCCAAGGTAAAAAGAGTTCAGAGCTGATCTTTCTTGATAGGAAACAGCATTGACAGGGACAAGGATTGGCAGTTTGAGCACTCCCACCTGCAACAGATGTCAATATTCAGCAGCAGATTATTTTCCCAATATTTTAAAGTCATGCCCTACCTGTTCAAAAGCTTAACCAGAGTTAGAAATTATAGAAAAGTAATTTTAAAAGAGCTGTGTACCATTATAAAAAATTATACTCATTTGCCAAAACTTTTTAATGAGATATTAACATATATGCTAAAAATAGTCTCTAATTTCTGAGCTGATCCACATTAGGGAATGCTAATTCCTCTTGAATTCTTGCTATAAGGAAAAAAAAGAATTTAATGATTCTGTATCTTTTTTCTGCCTGTTTGCTCAAGTTTCAAGTTTAGAAACAAGCAAAGAATGGACCGAGTGCCTAATTTGAAGATACAGAAAAACATTTCTCAGCTCTCACTTGAGTTTAGTTTTTCAGAGTGACTAATAAGAAGGTGGTGATTGCTTCATTAGCATGCACTGAACTGAGTGCACAATGTAATTATATATTTCAGTTGTAATTAGGACATTTAATTGATTTGTTTTAACTAAATTAACAGACATCAGGAAAAAAACCCCAAAGATTTGTGGCAGATTTTGAAATGTTTTCCACACAGCCAGCTGGGTTCAGCTGAGCAGAAAATCTCTGTTATATTTCTGGATAATGTTAGGAAGATCAAAAATCTTGTTGTTGAGAAACTCTTATGAAATAAGGTTGCTTTTCTTCAGCCCTCTCCTTTCTAGGCCAAAAATTTACCAGCTGAAATCCACAGCATTCTTATGGATACAGCTGGGGAGAGAAGTGACTCCCACAGGAGATGTTTCCATACATTGCTGTGAGAAACAGGGTTAAAATGCAGATTTCCTTTCATTGCATCGACCTGTTGGTAAACTTGCTGCCCAGCTAGACAAATACAGGCATTATTTAGAAAATCTTCTTCCTTCTTTTTGGTCACCTACTTCCCTCTGATTGTTTTCCTGGTTCTGCAACCTGGCTCCACACTTCTTGATTCTGGGTTCTTCCAGCAAGATGCCTTTTCACTTCCAGTTTCTGGCCTCAACTGCTGAAACAGCAGGAGAGAGCCTCAACACGCAGCCCAGCTGATCTTTGGGAAGCATTACAAGGCCTCTCCCATCATTTTACCAACATTCTGTCTTGGAGAAGAGGGGGAATATTTCAACTAGAGCTTTAAAAGTCTGTCGGTTGAAATCCAGCTACATCCAGCCAGCTGTTTTATTCACATGGGCAATTCAATCCTGAGGGGGTTGGACCTCCCCAACTTAAAAAGTGCCTGTGTGTGAAACTCATTTGCCTTTTCATTTCTGTTTCTATTGCTCTTGTACTATTTTGAATTTTCCCCATTTCAGTACAGCCATGTTGTAAAAAAAACCCAAAAAAACCCCATAAAAACAAACAACCAACTCCATCACATGGGACTTGTCCCAAGAAAAATGCTGCAAATGAGCGTGAAGACAAGACATGGCCTGGAGGCAGCCGTGGTTTGATGCTCGTGCATATCTGCAGAATTTGGCTGTGAGGAGCAGTTTAGAAACCTCTGGGGTGAGAATGAGGTGGGGCAGCTGAAAGTGTTGTGGTTCCCACATTTATTCTGCTCTTGCATTTACAAGAATATGGAATTGAGTGTGTAGCTGAACACACAGGGGACAGGAAAAAGAAAAACTAAAGGAAAGGCCAAACTCCCTTCTGGTAAAACCCGTTCTAGCTTTTAGGAACAGCTCATAACCCACTGTTTACAAACAGCAGCAAGATCAATCTACAGCACAAATTAGTCATAGTGAGAAAAAACAAACAAAAAAGCAAGCAAAATCCCCAGGTTGCCACTGACACTAAAAATAGGCAAATTCAGACTGAAAGTCCCATCAGGGCAAACAGCTCCCCTCTGTTCCTGAGTCGTGAGGGGCTCTGCACTAAAGGGGGAAACACAATTTGTCTCCAAAATGTTTTTCTTTGAAAATATGGCTTCATTTGAATGAAACATTTCTTCAGGAACTTGTCAGAAACAATTTAATTTCGTTGAGAGCTCTCGAGGCAAAGAGATCCTCTGATAATGTCAATCATTTCATGTCAATATTTTCAGAACGTGCCCTGCATATTTTCATTTCAAGTGATTGTTCCTATTTACATATTTTTCAGTTCCTTCAAGAAATGTTTAGAATTAAGGTTGGAAAATAAGGATGAGATTCATTCGTTTGATCCAATCGAAATAATTCAGTTGACACATAATTCCTTTCTATTTTTAATGACTTTATGTGGGAATAGCAGAATTTATTGCAACCCTGATAACACAGACTCAAAACCTATGGAAAAATATTTGCTTTAACAGCAATATATATTACCAGGAAGTCTTGAAATTAATGGTTTGTTCTAAAAACCATTTGATCTTAAGTGTGTTTGCATTGAGAGTGTTGGCTGGATCATTATAGCTCTGCTTTAGGAATGAAAACAAGTTTTGAAATAACAGCTTTAATGAAATAATAATTAAGGATTTTTTTTTTCCAAGCTGTAGGAGAAAGCAGAGCTCCCAAACACCCTTTAGAGCGCAGGATGTTCCAAACTCTGCAGCCAAAGGGAAGGAAAGCCGTGGGGAACGTGGGGAAAACTCCTCCATGTGCTGTTGATTTGCACAAGGCTTGGTTGGGCTCTGCTGAGAGCAGCCAGCTCGACATTTAGGACTTGGCAAAGCCCGTGGGGAGCAGGGTGTGCCTGGCCTGGGCAGGGCTGCAGCTGCAGCAGGGAGATGCTGCACATCCACAGCAGGATCAGCCCGGGATGTGGATCCTGCCTCTGCCACCCCTTCCCCAGCCTCAAATAAAATCCTATTTTTCAGGCTTTCAGAATGCTTGTTACTATAGTACAACAACAGAATGCACAGAAGCTCAGCATCTTCCAAAAGATGACCTTTATGCGACATCATATTTCCATTTCCAATAGTAAAATGAGGAGATGGAAACATTTTCTTGTTCCTTGCCCTCTCCCATCAGGTTAGATTATTGTCTATCTCATGCTAGCTGTCAGGAATCCAATCTCCATCTATGTCTGCAACTCAATTCTGTTCTTTTTAGTATTTATCTATTATGCTTCTTCAGAAAAATATAGCAAAATGGGGGAGAATTACATATTTGGATCATCAGCACATTGGGATGATTCATAGCAAGGAAAGAGCTGGGCCATTTCATGACCCTTTCTATCACTTAGTAGCTCAAATTCGTAGTCTGTAAAATGTTTCCAATATCTTACATCTTTAAATACAAGCATTTCCTTCTAGAAATATTTTTTTTAAAGAGTGTTACATTAGTTGTTTGTTTCTTTGCACTCTAGGAAATCCAAACTTTGCATTTTGGTGCCATATTGCAAAAAGAAAGGGAAAAAAAAAGTCTAAAACCAAGAAGTGAAAGCACATCAGCCCATTTTGCCTTTCATTTGGGGTTAGAAATGCAAGCTTTTAAAGCACAAATAGTAATCAGAGCTCAACTTTTCACTTTTAATGAGTATAGATTCCACAGCCAAAGAGTAAAATTAGAGAATAGTCCCATGTGCCCTTTTAAAAAGTTTGAAGTTTACAGCCTTTTTCTCTTTTTATTGTAGGAAACCAAGAATCTGTTTATTATCTGTTTATTATAAAGCAAAAGCAATTTCAAATGAAATGTCTTTGAATTAGAAAAGACTAAACCTCAAGTTAAATTGGGAGAGTTTGAGTGCACTGTTGAACTCATGCCTTCTGTTAGGAGAACACAGGAGTTTCTGAAATATGAAGGGAAATTGCTGTAGGAGTAACTGTATTAGCAGTAAATTACTCATTCCTTAGGAGATGCCATATTCCTGAATATTGGACCCCAGTATTCAGAGGATCACAGCATGATTTGGTGGGAAGGGACCTTAAAGATCATCTCATTGTCGTTTTCCAGAAATATTTTATTTGCTTCAAACCCTCGGGTTTGGTGTTTCAGAAGTGAAAGGTGCTTGTCCACAAGCAAATTAGTTGTGGTAACTCAGTTTTTGAGGTTTTTGGATAAAGGCTTAATTCATTTTTCAGACAATCCCTGCAGTTCAGAAAGGTCCCAACACCTTGCACAAGGGTTGCTGGAAAATGCTCAATCATCTTAGTTCTGCCCATTTCCAGGGAAGTGTTGAGTCTCACTGAAAATTTTGAAATGAAAAATTTGAATGTCTGCTTTCCAGCCCTTCCTGAAAGTGTCACATTAATCATATCAAGCTATCGTATCAAATACTTCAAACTGAGAAAAAAAAAAGTATTTCTGGAGAATAGAGAGACTCCACAGGAAAGCACAAATCCTTGCATTTGAAAGAATACTATTAATAACTCACACTTTTCCAAGAAATGTAACTTTTCCAAGAAACGTAACATTTTAGTGCCTGCTGGGTTTTGTTGTTTGAATCAATGGAGTGGTTTCTACGGGTAAAGCTAAATTATGAGCTGTAATTATGCTAAGAAATGCCAGCCAAAGCCCCCAGTTTGTGTTGAGGGATACCTGGGATCTCCAGCAGAGGAAGAATACAGTTTATGTGGGGCTGGCCCGTGGAGTATTTTACATTTAGCATAAACAGCCTCCTGGCTGCTCTGTTGTATAAATTCCTAATCTCCTGTAATTCAATTTCCTTTCCTCCTGTGGGCAGCTGGAGCACCTTTTGCACCAGCTGAAGGGCTGTAAATCCTGCACTCACCCAGCTCCTCCTTTCCCGGGGCTGGAGGGAAGGCTCAGAGCTGGGAGCAGGCGGGAAGGGCTGCAGTGGCCCTGGCTGAAGAGTTAATCTGATGAAAACTTGAGCACGGCCTCGGCTGAGCTCTGCACTCGCTGTGCTGTCGAGCCAGGGCAGGACCAAGCCAACGAGAGTATTCTGGCATTGGCTCCCCGAGGTTACAAGAACCTTATGTATCATTTTATGTATTTTCTTTTCATGTGTCTATAATCAATTCCAGTGGCGAGGCCTGTGTTTTGGTTCGTACAGCCAAGGCAGGCAATGGACTTGGCTTCATTTTCAAACCTCTTGGCTTGCTAAATGTCAGAGCCTGCGCTGGGCTCCTCTTTGTACTCCCATCTCATACAATTGGCCTGAGTTAAGTGTGTTCCCTGAGAGCACGAGCACGGCCCAGAATACAAATCAAACCTACTTGGGAGCCAAACACAGAGGTCAGAGAAGCAAATATTTGTGTCTCCCCAAACTACCTTTCCTGCCTCCTGGCACGGCCAGGCGAGGCCCTGGCTGCACAGCTCTCCTCGGCCCCATATGCCAAGAACTGAAAATGAAATAGAGTAATAATGCAAGGAGTGCAAATGCATCAACAGTCTCTGATCAAGTTCCCCAGCAACTTACTGGATTCTTGCTCCTCAGGGAAAACATAAATTCTCTGGAAGAGCTTTTGGGGGTTTTTTTTGTTGTTGTTGTTTTTTTTTGTGATGGTTTCTTCAGAGTGTTGATTATCTTAAGTAAAGTATCTTCATAAAGACTGCTGCACGCAAAAGTGATCAGTCCACCATGAGGTATTTAAATCTCCAGTAATACCTAGGAAACACTGAGACAGCACACAAAAGAATATTTAGGGGATTAATATTAACTATATTATCTTTAGAATACTCTTACAGGCTTTGACTGAAGAGACTGACAGATGCAATCTTGCGAGAGTTTTATTGCAGTATGCTCAGAGACGCTGTTCCAGTTGCAGCTGAACTGAGCAAAGAAACTATCAATCTCAAGATGAGCTAGCTCAAAAAAAAGGGGAAAAAAAAAGCCCAAACAAATAAAAGTACTTAAGCTAAGCTGGATCCCTCTGACAGAGCCAGATTTGGGAGTGTCCCCAGATGTGGTTATGAGGCTCATGGAAAAGGGTGGTAACCCCTAATGGGGGGCAGTGGATACACAGCTGTGGGCAGGCCAGAGGTGAAAACGTCTTAACCTGGCTCAGCTGCTGCTGGAACAGCCTCGGCTGTGCCCTTATTTACACAACACTGGGATTTCTTAAGAGAGGAATTCTTAGATGGAAGAGCGAGCTGCTGTCCAAGTTCGCAGTGGGATGTGCCGCATCCCAACATCTATGCATAAATATACATCCCCAAACGTGTGTCTGAAGTGAACATTCAGTCCTTCAGAGCAGCAGCACATAATACTGGCTCCAATCCCTCCCATAGCCATGGTGGTTGGAGCACAGGATGTTCCAAACAGCACATTTTGCTGCAGGAGTCTCAGCTGTAGATCTCGAGCGGAGAGAGGCTTCTATTAAATGCATCTGTACTTGTGTGTCTTTGCTCTGTATCAGATTCTCCTTAGGTTACTTAAACGACTTCCAGATTAAGCTCTCCTATCCCCCTCCGCCCCCTGCTCCATGGTGTTCTTAACCCTCTCCTGTCCAGCCATGCATCCATCAGGATGAGCCCAAAGCGAGCCCCAAGCCTTTGCGAGCAGTGAATTGGTGACGTGTGAACGAGCCCCACCAGCCTCTCCAAACACGGGAGGGACCAAGGGCTGTGCTCTGCTGAAAGGTCACAGTGAGCTCACACCACAGGACGGCTTTTGGGCAGGACCCTCACTGGGTGGAGGGAGCTGCCTGAGTGTTCCAGGGCTGGCCTGGCGGGAGGGGAAAGCTTGACCACACCAAAGGGAAGAGGGGTGTGGGGTGAAATTGGATATGAGGGCTCCAAGCGCTGGGTTGGTTTAGATTTGATGCAAAGAGATGGAAAGATGTGGTTTACCACATTTAATACCTTTGTTTCAATTTTTGCCCTCAGAGCAGCTAAGAAACTGTGAAGGGGTAATGATGGCACCAACTGTGCTTTATCCTGAGATTTTTCCAGGGGTTTTTTGTCCCATATACTCTCAATCTCTGCTGCACTGCAGGATCACAGTGTCTGTGGTTGTGTGGGTCACAGAGACCCTGTAGCAATTAGCCCTGGCCCACTCCTGAGAGTCCCAAACAGGAGGGGGGTTTGGCTGCCAGGCCCTGGGTTTGCCACATGCAGCTCCATGCTTGGCTGAGTTCTGCTGTGTCCAGGAGAAGGTGAGGAAAGGAAAATCCAGTCTCACACTGCCCAGTTGTCCTTCAGGCATCTCCCTTTGGCTGCTGAGCTGCATCCAGTGCCCGTCAGGAAGGAAGCTGGGCAGCACTGGAAGGATACCTTCATTGGCATCATGTCCAGAGCTCAGCAGGTCTCTAAAATTCACAGCATTTGGCATCGGTGTAGTCTTATAAACCTTCACCCCCTCCATGGCAGAGTGGCCCTCTGGTATTGTACTTCTGTTTAGGAAAGGGCAGTCTGTCTGAGACAAAAGTTTGGGAGTCTCCAAATTTATTTTTTACTGGTATGACCATCCATGGCATTAATAACTTTTTCAGAGGGAATGTTTAGCACTGCTGGGATGGCTCTCAGGAGAAGGGCAAAAATCAGACTTCAAATTTCATATTCACCTAAAGTTTTGAAGATGAAGCTTGTGGATTTAGGGTTGGTCTTGTATTGCTGAAGAACGTGGATGCCGTGTGAAAGATCTCACTCTTCCCACCTGGAAATCCTCCCTCATAGTCCCAGCAGCCTGCACCTCATCCAGCACAAAGTGCAGGTGCCAGACCTGCCTTTCCTGGCTGGTATGTTTTAATAAATGATTCCAGATAGTTTTGGTGATTCTTAGAAAAACTTGTGTCATTCAAACCTGCTGCACTACAGGACTTCCCTGGAACTGCTGGGCAGGACCAGGGGTTAGAGCCTGCAGGGCCAGGGAGTGAATCACCCTGGCCCTGCTCCGGGGTTCTGGAACCTTCTGGACCCCATGTCCTGCTGAGAGAGGAGGATTCCCTGGTATATTAAATTTTATAGCATCAGATAGTCATTGGAGTGGCTAGAGAAGGGCACAGAGACAAATTCTCAGGGTGTTGGGAAAAGCAAACTATCAGGATAAGGCAGAGGCAGTTTCTTTTCTCTGCAGGGTGTCAAATGTATGTAGTTCTTGGCAGAAGTTTTCCCAGTGACCTTAGCCTAGTGATATAAATTTTAATTGCAACTTTAAATGACGCTGGGACCAGATGGGTGAATTCTAAAGGAACTCTGTAAGCTCTGCCCACCCCTTCTCTGTCAGAGCTTTGCTTGGAGAGAATGGAGAAAGGCTTTGGGAGAGGCTTTAGGTCAGGATCACTTGGTTTAGGGGTAGCAGCAGAGCAGGAATACATATTATCCCCATCACTTTGTTTCTTTGTGGTTGAGAAAATGGCCTCAAGTTGCATCAGGGGAGGTTAGGTTGGATATTAGGAAAAGTTTCTTCACTGAGAGTATGGTCAGGCATTGGAACAGGCTGCCCAGGGCAGTGGTGGAATCAGCATCCCTGGAAATGTTCAAAAACCATGGGGATGTGGCACTTGGGGATATGGTTTAGTGGTGCTGGGTTAATGGTTGGACTTGGTGATCTTAGAGGGCTTTCCCAACCTCAGAGACTCTGTGATCCTGGGGCCAGCTCCAGTGCTGGGGTTGAGGGATGTGTTTGCTGCTGCCCCAAAGGACAAAGCGGGCTGTTCTGCCATCCCACAGCACCATTTTCCAGAGACACAGGAGAAGCCCTCTCCGTGCTGGTTTGCTGCTTTCTGGGAGTAGCTGCTTCCAAGGAAAATGAAAGACTGGGAGAAGCTGTCGAGCATCTGATGGGGTGGTGAGCAATTAATCCACGGCACGGCTCTCCCTTTGTTAGCATTTGTGAGGCAGGAGGGTTTCCTGTCCAATGGCACGTTTTGAAGGAATGGGTAGTTTTTATTCCATACCTAAAATTTAATGGTGGTTGCAGCTAATTTCACACAGCAAATTAGACAAAATACTCGAGCTGCTTCCAGTGTCTGAACTCAACAACAAATGAAAATAGCTTTTGGGAGGGTAACTTGAGAGGGTTAAATGTGTCTCACCGGTGCACTCAGTTTGACAGGCTGATGCACTTTGTCTAGATGATAGATATGAAAAACGAATATCTCAGTTTTCAGAGGGGGTTCTGAAACCTGAAATCAAAACCAGATGTGCAGCAAAAAAGAGCAGTGTATATTACAAAGTGTTGTGAAATAGCCCAAGGGAGGCAAGTAAGCAAAAACAGCCCTGTTCCTTAGCAACCCGCAAAACAAAACAAGTAACAGCTTGGTTGGCATCTGACGGGGCAGGTTTTGGTCTTTGCAGTGGAAAAGAAGACTGGAGAAATTGTGGAATAATTCTGGAATTTTTAGTGACCCGGAAACACCTCTGTTTTCACCAGAGTAGGTACCTGATTTCTCTCCTTCCCTGGACCTCCTGCCTGTAAATGCACAGCAGCTGAGGAACACGGGTGTGCTCTTCTTGTCTCCCCTGTCCTGCTGTGGATCATGGGTTTCCTTTTCCTCCCTCCTTTCCCACTTTCTAAAGTCAATCACACCCGTGGAAAGCGGGTGCAAAATGGAAGTAACAGCTGCCAAATAAAAAGAATTAATGGGGGGGGGGATAATGGAATCCTGAATGGTTTTGTTTGGAAGGGACCTTAAAACTCATCCAGTTCCAAACCCATGCCATGCACAGAGACACCTACCACTAAACCAGGTTGCTCAAATGTGGAGGAATAGTGGGATTTGTGTGTAGGAGTGGAAAGAAGTGTTAACTAAGTAAAAAGTTAAATAATTAATAATTTCTAAAATAGTATTTAGATCAGTTTCTGGAAATGTTGCTCCTTTTTTACTTTGGGTTCATTCAGTTTCTAAATTAAACTAATGCATTCTCTCAGGCCCCCCCACCCAATGAAAACTTCAGAGCTCAGATCCCAAAATGTTCTTCGCTACCGTTTAAAATTCAGTCCTGGAAGTGAGAGAAGCCTTTGCTCACCTGAATGGGTGTGATGATATTCACTGCAAAGCCCTGCTGGCACAGCTGCCTCCATCCAGAGAGTGGGGAGGTCATCCCTCTGAGCAGCAGCCAGGTGTGTGACGGGATTGGGCTTCCACCTTGAACCTGTCCAAGGGGAACGAGTTTATTCTGCACCACAATCTCCATCAGAGCCATTTGCCAAGACAGATCTACTGGCACTGCAGTCTGGGCCAATCCTTTCTGAGAAAATCCTTTCTGCTGTAGGAAGTCACGGGGTGTTCCTGTAACCAGCCCGACTCCGGGACCTGCAGCTGGAAGTGAAGCTGCAGCGTGCCCTGAGGTTTGCAATCAAACTGTGAGAGGTTGCCTTTGTGATGGAGAGGAAAAGTGGGTGGATTTGGCTTGGCTCAGTTATTTTTAGAGAGGTAGAGGCTGCCAGGCAGCCAGGTTTTGTGTTTTGGGGGGTTTGTTTGGTTTGGTTTTTTTGGGTTTTAAAATTTATTTATTCATTTTAACAGAATAAAATTCATCTTGAAAATGCTGGTTTGGCTCCAAAATCAGAACTCTGGGGGAAGTTGATTTTGATGAAGTTTTCAATGGAAACACTGATACTACTTGAGATTGAAAAAGCAACTTTCATTTTGACTCCATGTTTCAGAATTCAACTCTTTTCAGCTTCTAAAGATATTAAAGATTAATTTTAGATATGAATGGTTTGACATTATCAGACAGAACTTCTTAATGAACTAATTTTGATCCTTTCACTAAAAATAACTCAGAGTTTCCATCCTGCAAAATATTTGATTATTTTTCTTTTCTCTCTGGTTGCAAGAAAAGTGGGAATGGCTTCCCACTGACAGAGAGTAGGGTTGGATTGGGAAAAAATCCTTCCCTGGGAGGGTGGGGAGGCCCTGGCACAGGGTGCCCAGAGGAGCTGTGGCTGCCTCATCCCTGGAGGTGTCCAAGGCCAGGCTGGACATGAAGTCCAACTTCCAAGTAGAAGGTGTCCCCTGATGATTTTGGGGGTTTTCTGATTCTGTGACTGCCTTTTTGACTCTCAAAAAGAGTCTGCTCTTTTTTGCAGATTGCATCCAAACTCAAAGTAAGGAGAGCAGCAAAAGCTGTAAGTGCAGCCCAGGTCAAACGTGGCCGCTCAGGCAGTGCAGGTGCTGTTGCTGTACATTCCTTTTTCTAACTGTGCAGAGAAATGTGGGCATGTGAACCAATACCAGTGCCTGAGATCCACAGTGTTTAATAACTTCAAACAATTCTTTTCAAATTGCAAAGACTTTTATATTTAGTTGCATTGGCCAACGGGGTCCATTAGTGTCTGAATAAGTGGTAATTAGTGGTAAGAGTTGCAGTCATTAGTGTGTCTTACCCCTTTCTGTAAATCACAATCGGCAACTGTGGGATTCTTCAGCAGCACGTGGGGCAGGAAGGACAGGGCTCCGTGGCAGTATTGGGAAGTGGCTGTTCCCAAGTGGTCTTTTTGCAGGGTTGGAATAGGGGAACCCGTCTGTGGTGAGCAGCTCATTACAGAGAATGGGATTTGAGAAACTAGGAAACTTCAGGAGAGGGGGATGATGGCAAATCTAGGAGTTATGGGATATCCACGGCTCTTCTTTGGTGTCCAACATGCACTGAATTCACTGCAACCTTGCCTGTGTAAAATCAACTATTTTCTCTCAAGGCAGCTTTGTCTAAACAAAGCATTAACAGGCACATTTTATACAATGGGACCCTGTAATAATTTCAGGTAAATTTCATCAAAAATCAGGCAAGGAGATGCTCAAGGGTTTTGTGCATTGGCTGTGCTTGTGCCACTCCTGTCTGGGTGTTGAGGATTTTTCAGAGTGGAAGGCTTAGACTAAACACACAGTTTAGTCTTATTATTTTTTTTTTTTATCCTGCATTTGAAAAGAAAATATTTCTCTCCTTAAAAAACCCTGTTTAAGGGATGGCAACTCCAGGCACTCTGGTGTGCCAGTAATTGCCTTCACTTCATACTGGTGAACTCCAGCATCTTGGTGATACAGGGCTATCACTGATCCTTCCAAGAAAGTATGAGCCAAGAGATAGCCAGCCCCGTGACTCACAGCACCACTCTTTATCAGATTTAACACCCCAAAGCCAGCTTTGGTACTTCTCATACCTGTCCAGCCTGGGAATGCAGAGATGGACAGATGAGAAACTTGCAGTCACTTTGCAGCTGTGTTTTGTCACAGGATGAAAGTGTTCGAGATACAGATCAGATACAGCTGCTGAAAAACAAACTGAAACAAAGAGTCTCACAAAGAGAAGGGCTGCAGCCAGAGTTCATAAAAGGGCTCTATATGCTTTCCCTTGTAATAAGCCTTTATTCTCCCTGGCTGGCCCTTTTAGTAATCGTAAGAAAAAAACTGTCATCTCTTTTCAATAGGAGAGAAGAACATTTATTTTATTCTTAACAGTTTTAACAAACCTCTCCATGATGAATTATATATTTATTGTAACTGCATGCTCCACAGCAACAAATTCCTGCAGTCTCTTTCCAGCTGAAAGCTCCAATGAAAGACTTCCCCAGACAAAAGCCAGAGGATTTGAGCCATGGGTTTTGTAGTTAGATTAATTCAGTTACTCTGGATTCTCCGGAGTGGAGATTTCACAGGCCGGATGAGTTAAGAGTATTGTAAATGTAGTTATAAAATATTTTTTAAATAGCAATTGTGGGGCCATGTGCCTCAGCTTCCACTAGCTTCCTTCCTTGGCTTTTATTTTCTCAGTCTTCCCCCTAGCTATAGTTTATCCTCTCTGTTTCAGGCTCCTTTCTTCACATAACACTGGAAATTGTATCTAAAATGCAGCCATGAAAGATACTGAGGATAAAGGTACATGTCCATGGAGGATAGGAGGAAAACAGGCTTCCAGCTGTGAGCAAGGAGCCCGACTCCAGCTGATCTAGTCCTGTTTTGTGCTGGGAAAGAAGACCTCATAAATAACATTTCACTGGAGAAAGACCTGACACTGTTCTGCAGCTAATGGAAACATCTTAAAAGACTCTGAATATAGGCCAAGTATGTGGGTCAGTAGAGAAACTACTATTTATATTTGGACCTGCCTGTGAATACAGTAAAACATCCAGCTGTTGAAAACACTAAGAGATGTTGAAGGAAAGATTTTTTTTTAATTTTTTTTTTTTTAGGTATAAAATGCCAAAGACTTTGTCAGGTGATGTTGCTGTTAGAACTGCAACTTTCCTTTCATCCCCTGTGAATTCAGTGGGCAGCTTCTTAAAAGCTCCTTTTTGGCAAGGTTATCATCAATCTGGTGAGTCAAAAGGATCTGCTCCCTGAGTGAAAACCGTGCTGAGCCACAGCACAAAACTGAGATAGGAAATAACAGACACCGAAAGCGAATTTTGCCGCGGAGATTTAAATATTTCTACTGATTTTTGAATTCTAAGAATTATCTCTCTCTACTTGCTGGCATGTTAAATCTACTTCTGTTTGGGAAAGTTCCCAACTGTAGGTTAGAGGATCTTACTTTGAGATTTTCACTTTGACTGTGAGGGCTGCAGGCGAGATGTGTCCACTGTGAACCCAGGGATTTCGAAAAGCCTGAGTCCCTACCCACACAACATTCATTGTAAATTATTCTAGCCTTGTAAAGAACATCTGTTATGGAATTTAGGATGTGATGCATCTCTTATAAAAAAGGAGAAGGGGGCAAAGGTTGTAGGAGTCACTGATGCTGTGAAAAGGGTGTTCATTATCATTTCACAATGAGTGTTTGGGGAGATCTGGGGCTGAGCTCCATTTTGGAACAGGTTCATCAGTGGGAGTTTGCTGTTGGTGGGGTGGACTTTGATTTCCATCAGAGCTGTGGGGTCTTTCTTGTTCCTTATTATAAAAATGTATCACAATCTGTTCTCTGCTACATCCGCTGATGCAGGACAAAGGCTCTTCCAGCCAAGCTGGGCTGTAAGTTTATGTGGGTCTTTTTTCTCAAAGTTCTTTTATGATCCAAATCTCTAAGAAAACAGCCAATATGTAATTCTACACTCATAGAAAATGACTTTTTTTTTTCCCCATAAATGCAATTTAGAGAGTAATTTGAGTTAGCAAAGCTTAGAAGCTGCAGCTGGAGAGGGAAGCAGAATGCCCTGTAGAAGGGTATAGTTGAGTAAAAGAAAGCTTTTCCAAAAGACACAGGGGCCTGGAAAGGGAGAAATTGGATGTGAAACCTTCCAGAAAAGGTCAGAGAGCCTGTTTATTGCAGTCTTTAGCAGCCTCTATTGCACTTGTGGCTGGAGCTTCTGCTGATGGGTCAAATTTTGCTCCCTACCTCCTATCTCTGTTACTGAGCTTAATATGCAACTTACCTGCAGCTGTACAGGTGTGACCTGGTGGGGTGTACGAGGGGACAACTAAAAGCAGAGTTGAATTCCTGGTATTTAGATATGCAATATATCTGAAAGTCTCGGAGATCTGCAAATAAACCCTTCCTGGGATGTTAGAAACAGGGGAAATGATGTGCAGGAGAGGTCAGGCCACCAGAGCGAGATGACAGGGTGAGGGCAGGGTCCCAGCCAGGAAGCTCCGCTCTGCTCCCGGCCTCAGTGCACCCCATATTTCATCCTGCCCCTGGGAAGTGGAATAAATGATTTCACAATCCCTTGTCATGGGGCTGGGCTCACTGCAGGTCATGTGGACAAAGCCATTTGTTCAAGTAGCTTGACCTGAGGACTCCTCAAAAGCTGTTGAAATCTCACGGCCTCTCGTTCCTCAAAGGAGTAAAGTCCTGCATCCAAACTAAACAGGGATGGCTCCTTCCCCACTGAATCTTGAGTGCTGACCAAGACCTGCCTCCCTCTTCTCAATGGGGTCTTTTGTAGCTGAGAGATTTTGCTGCTTTTTCCACAGCATCCTTTAGGCAGAATAGGCCAAGATGAACTCAAAAGTCATCTTTCACTCTGAAAATTTTCAATTCTCGCACTTTGTCAAACCTTTGAAAAGCAGAAACATCAATAATATTTGGTGTTTTGGCGGTTTGGCCGAGTCCCTCACTGCTGGTGTTGTTGTTGGTGTGTCGCTGTCAGTATTTTGTGCTGAACTATCTAACAGCTGTCTTGGCTTCCTTCCCCACTAAAACAACTGCTGCTTCACAAAGAACACAGATAATTTTGTCTTCCTTGATATTAACAGATCAAGAGAGGCCTTTGCCAATAAAAACTCATCTTTTATTTTTGCAGTCTGAGAGAAATCCTTGGTAGAATTTGTTGTTCTCTTTCATTCTGTACTTGGAGACCAGTTGGCATCGACTCTTTTCATTTCAAGTGATGCTGAGTGGGTGGGACATCCAGAAGGGGGATGAAAACTCTCACAAAAGAATCCCAAGTTAAAAGGATTTTAACCCAAAGGCAAAACAAAAAGCCCTGCAAAAGGCACCGAAATGAAAGGGCTTGTTTAAAGGCAGAACAGTGACAGCACAGTGTTGGTCTGGGCTTTAAAAGGCAGTGAAATGTGAGATGCTGCCCTGGGATCAGTGTTCACCTCCCACCACAGCCACACATCGCCTGTGTGGGAAGGGGAATGGCATCAAACACCGAGGGGGAAACGCTGCTGCCCCTGCTCTGGAAGGCAGAGCTGGAGCAGGGTCTGCAGCACCCACAGCAGGACAGGCTCCTCCTGCCCTGCAGAGCCTCGCTGGGTGCTGCCACACCTGTTCATCACAGGGCTGTCCAAGGAAATTTGGAACTAGTGGCAGTAGGTTGAAGGAAAAGTTGATGCTTGAGTGAATTTGGGGGAAATAGGGACAATATTTGGGGGGTTGAATGCCGTTAACAGCAAATTCTGGAGGATGAGCCCTCCCGAACGGCCATGGGGATTTTAGATGGTGAATCTCCCAGTGTTAAAGAGATGACTTGGGTCCTCTGAATAATCTGCTGAGCACCTTACAGACTCCTTTTGTGAGAGCTGCTCACTCTCCAGGGGAAAAAAATTAGTTAGAGGTCAGTAAAGTGAGAATTTCACACAAACCACTCCAGGTTTAGAATGCCAAATTCAGGGCTTAGCCTTGCATACATCCCCATGCCTTGTCATGCATACATACATACATAAATGCCACTGGTATATTTAACAGTGAATTTTACCTCTGGGCAGAGTGGCTCAGAGATTGTGACTTGCCATTTATCTTCTTGCAACCATGATGGCAAAAAGGTAGCACAGCAGTGAGGGGAGCCTGCTGGTTTCAGAGCAGCTAGGTAGGTAAACAGTAATACTTCTCATCCCCCATACCATGAGTAATTTGTTTTTTAAGAACTGAAATTGACCCCAGATCAGAGCATCTGTACCACACAAATGTGTTGTTGAAGAAAGTGAAGGTTCATCATTTGAATTTTCTATAAAATGTAATAAGATGGAATTAAGTGGGGAAAGGATCTTATGTGAAAGATGTAAGAGGTTATTTTTAAGGGATTACCAGAGGGCACCTGGACAGTATTACCTGCTGCCTTCTTGGGCTGTATTACCTACTTGTATGTGTATAATAAGTTGTTTCTTTACACCTGGTGTTATTTTTGCGTGCCTGGTTAAGATGCCTGTCTGTCACATTAATGTTTATTTAATGACCAGTGCTGGGTAGCAAATGAGCAACATGCAGATTGTGTGATGTAATCTGTGTGAGAAGCAGTGTGTGTGTGTGTTAACGGAGTGTGCTGGTCACCAGCAGGTCACCCCTGACTGCAGATACCACACAAAGGTTGCCCAGAGAAGCTGTGCCTGCCCCTGGATCCCTGGAAATGTTCCAGGAGAGGCTGGACAAGGTTTGGAGCAAGCCAGGATGGTGGAAGGAATCCCTGCCTGTGGAATGTGATGAACTTTGAGGTCCCTTCCCACCCAAACCAGTCTGGGATTCTGTGGATGATTATCCATAGCCACTGATAAGCACTCAGAATAGTTACTTATTTATTTTGCACCTTTCAGAGAGTATAAATTCATCCCTAGCCTAACAGGATCCTAAACCACTTTAGAATATCTCCTTTGAGTCTTGGGTTAGAAACATTGACTCATGAGAGATTTTAAGGGTTGAGTGGTTTGAAACAAGCTCAAGAAATCTAAGACAAGAAAATTAAATATACTGAAACCTCTTTGTTCCAAAACCCACTAATCCAGATGACTTGGCTGAATGGTGATGTGTTATCCCTTCTGCCACTCCTGCTGCCATGGCTGTATTTTGTCTTAAATCAAAACTTTAAGGAAAAATAGAAACACAGAAATAAAACCAGCACTCTGGTATGTCTGACTACTTATAATATTAACAAACATAACCTTGAAATAGCATCACTGTTCCTAAATCTGAGCACTGTTTGAGTCCAAAAATGCTCAGATTACTGACGTCCACTGCAATTTTCTTTCCCCCAGCACTGTCCATAAGTCTTAAACCAACCCTTGAATGTACTACTTGCCTCAAACTGCTGTTAAGCAAATAAATAATTCTGTGATGCAGGTGAGGGAAAGGAGCTGGGTTTCTGAGCACATTTCCCTTGGACATTTTCCAAGCAGCAGATGTGTGTATGCCCTCATTTAGCTGTTTACAGATTTTCTGCTGCAGGAGCTGGGTAATGCATCTCATGCCCACAGGTGGAAACGTAAGGAAAATTTGGGTGCTCTGGGCTGTTCTTCAGCTCATTAGGTCATCACAGACCTCAGAGCTCAGCTCCATCTCTAAAGTGGGGTTCATGGTTTCATAGAGATGTTGGAGGGACAAGGAAATTGCACCTTGGGATAGGAAATATTTCAAAGGAGCACCTTTTCAGCCCGTGAAAAAGAGAGCACATCCTTTGGTACAGAGTTTAAGGAAATGCTGAATTGTGTTACTTTATCTCCAGAATGTCTTCACTCAGCCTAAGTAAACAATCTCCCGTTGTTAACTTACATACAACCGTGTTTTTCCTAATTAGTATTTGTGAAGTAATTCTAGACACCCTTATATAGAAAGCTATTCAGGATTTTAAAATTGTTATTTTTTTTTTTTTCTAGTGCTCCCTCTGCATCAGCTGCATAAATAGCTCCAGAACATTACTAGTAAAATTAGAAGGGACAGGCAGAGGAGACTTGGTTGTGTCTGGGTCAGCTGTGGTTGGTGTTCGTGGTGGGTTCCTCGGGATGAGCCCTGCTCCCACATTCTTCAGAGCTCCTTCAGAAACAGAATGTGCTCGTTGCTGTCCTTCCACCTGCCCTGGGAGACCTCAGGCCTGGCCAGAAGGGACACAGATGGTCCCTCAGTGACTCTCAGGAGCTGTAAGTCAGTCAAGGATTGCAAGTAGTTGAACATGATGAGCAATGCTTGTGGTGTTCTTTAGAGTTTAATTCAGTGCACTCCAAATTTTGCTATCCCATTTTTTTCTAAAACTCTGGAAATGGACAGAGCTGATGGTTTCATTAAACTGAACAGTTTTGGTGACACCGATTGACTGGTAGACTGTAGATAAAAAGAGCACCAGGTAAAAGTACACTTAGTGACAAGTATTTTAAGTATAAATGGCCAGTTCTCACTGCAAAAAGAGACAGCAACTGGCACTTGTGCTCATCTATTGTTTCTTGCCTGCAGTATATAAAAATTATGAGGTGCCTCATTTCAGCAGATACCTCTTTCCAATTTCTGCAGCTTGCTGACTTTTTCCTGCACTGGCTTGAGAGTCTTGCATCCCTAAACAGAGCACCATGGGCAGCCATGAGTCACTGTGCAGGAACTAAATGTCAAAGTTGAACTCGAGTTTACTGCCACAGTTGGTGTGAGCAGTGTGACTGGTGTGTCATTCCCATAGCACGGATGTCTGGGAGCACTGGGTGCCCCTCTCAAAGGAGAGTGATTCGACAGAGATGCCACCAAAAGCACTCTGCCTTGGTGATCTTTCAAATGTGCATTTGAGGGGTTCAACTTGAAAACAAATGCGGTGACCCAAAACGATCTGTGGGGCAAAGTGTCCCCCAAGGCAGGAGAGCGGCCGTGTCTCCAGCGGGACTCGGTGGATGTGCCCCAGCCCAGCAGGATCCCACTGGGATTCTTCCACAACAGCTGAGTGTGGAGAGCTGAGGGCTCTGACAGGAGGTGCCATGCAGGAGGCTCTGCTGGGCTCCCTCCTGCAGCCTTGCACTGGAACAGAATGTGAAAATTGTCAGCCTCGGGTCCTCGTCCAGCCTCTTCTTAACAGAACCTCTCGATGGGGAGAGCCAAAGGACTCTGACAGAAAACCCTCCCCTGCTCCTGTGTTAGGAAGTAACTTCAGGACACTTGTTTTGGCTCGTTTCCTGCCCTAAGGTCACCCCTGCCATTGTGGGCTTTCCTTCTTGAGACTCACAGCATTGAAAATAGGGGAAGATGAAGGAGTCACTGTGACTTTGCAGAGACTGGGCTCTTTCTGCTCCTGACCTGCCCAGGGAGCTCAAATAAACTCCTTCAATGCGCTACCACTCTGCTTTGTCTTCTGAAATTGGGAAAAATGTCTTTGAACCACTTTGAGATCAGTGGATGTAGCCTGTTTTTTCACTACGAAGTGCAGAGGAAGTTAGAGGAGATGTTAAGCAGAGGAAGTTAAAACATGAAAATGAAAAACAAAATGCAGAAAAAATAAGTTGCAAGAATTCCTTACTACTTAAATTGAGACTTCTTGGAATCAAGGATCACTGAGCAAGTGATCCTTTCTAAGACTGAGCAAGTAACAAATAATGACTGTAAAGAGTTAATAATCTGTGGGTTAGGCCACAGATTTGGGATAGGTTATGCCACTGTGATGGGAACTCAACATAGTTTGATTTCTTGGGGCAATAAAGGCACACAGCAGCTTGCAGCTTGAATGTTAGGTTTTTCTCTTTTTTCTCTGTGGCTCTAAAGCTTCATTCCCATTCAGTAGAACAAAAATAAATAAAACCACTTTACAAACCCCAATAACTGAAAAAAAAAATGCCCTTTTGGAATTTTTAGGTCTTTTTATGGAACCTTGTTTATGGAGGGTTATTTATAGATTCTTTTTTTTTTTT
>VWZN01013643.1:538430-558675 GCA_013396955.1 Regulus satrapa | reverse complement strand
TTGAATTTTTTCTTCAAAACCCACAAAAAAAAAAAAAAAAAAAAAAAAAAAAAAGTAGAAATTCTATGCAATTGGGAAACATTACAGAAAAAGAGTTCCAAGCCCAGTGTTTAGATACTGGATGTCTGTACTTTATGTTTTGCCCACTGATGAGCTTGTGCCACTTTCTGGGGCTCCAGGTCAATACCTTCCCCCGTGGCGTATCTGAAATGAACGCTCACCAAACCCAAATGTTATTTCCAACATCTGTTGCTTGTTTGGATGGCAAAATTTGTGATAACAGTCTGAAGAAAGTAAACAGTCCAGTAGTCATGGAAACCTCATATCGTTTTTTCCTGTTTCTTTTTCTGCTTTTTGCAGTGAATGAGTCGGTGCAGAATCCAGCTGGATTGCAGCCCAGGAGACGGCCGTCCCCAGCTCAGCCACAGCAAGGGACAAACCCTGTCCAAGGCCAGGAGCTTTCTCTTTGCACACTCTCACCAAAGGTCTGTTTTCAGGGAGCAGCTTTTTCAGGAAGAGTAGTTCAGTGCCTCAGGAAGGGTGACCATTTATTCCCTGGTCTCTCTGGCTGTGGCCAGAACATAAAATAACCCAGGCACACAGTAGTGTATCATGACTCACATCCACATGATTCAACTCTTTCCCCCCATTCCTGCATCCCAAGCAGGTGGCCTCATCCAGACGTTCTACAGGGAACAATCCTTGGACTTTGATGTATTCCAAGGCATCACCTAGGAGAGCTGGGATAGGTCAGTGCCATGTCAGGGAGGGTTCTAACAGTGACACAGCCTGGGAGATCATCGATTAAACTGTGCCACTCTCCTTCTGGACTTGCAGTGTAGATACAACCTCTGTGAAAGCTGTGAACAGGGGCTTTATAGTCCAGACAGCAGATCTGGCTGAGCAGTACAGCTCAGTTTGTGTTCCAGAATGGAGTAGGACAGGTATTTATTGTAGGAAAGCCCCCAGAGTGCCATAGTTAGTGGAATGCTTTTTCTATGAAATTTTACAAGCAGTTTACAGAATTTCACAGAGAAGATTGTCAATATGCAACCTTTATTATATTCCAGTCCAAATCTCTGTGTGGCTTCTAAATATGTGCAGTGTGTTTGTAAACGGACTTGTCCCTGGTCACATGGGCACTGTGTCATGCCAGCATTGATATCATCATTGGATTATCCTCCTTAGCACTTTGAATCTCTGTAATGCACTTTGAAGTCTTCAGAGGAAGAGCTTCATGGGAATATTTGGGGAGCCTGATTCAGTTTTTAATTGGACTGACTCATGTTGAGTCACCAGGATATCCATTAGCTGCATCTTTAAAATCCAACATGGAGATTTTCAGTGGACTGTGAGGGAATCAGACACCCCCAGAGACACTCCCAGCAGCTGCCAGTATTCCCTAGGATTGGGAAATCTGCTTCCATTGTGGAAAGTGCTGATTTCTGGTGCATCAACCAGCACAGCTCTGGCTGCCAAGTCATCCCATTTCAGTGTTCTCCCGATGCCTGGATGACCAACTGCCTGCCAGGAAGTTCTTGGAAACATCTCCTCCTCCCTGGCTGCAGCATGACTGGCATCTCTTGCACACAGAGAGCCCCCCACACCCACACCTCCTCCTCCTGCAGGGAACACTGGGCTACCAGAGGCAAAGTTAGAGATACAAGGAGCATTCTTCTTTTCATTTCTAGGAAAGGCTTTTTACTCTGTAAATGCTCCTTGAACAAAACAGCAAAAGGCAGTGAGTAAGGCACCTGATGACTAAAATAATTCAGGTTGTGGGAAGCAGCAGGATTTGATGCAGAATACAAATCTGAGGGTGGTTCACTTCACCCAGCTCGAGCCAACTGAAGTTAAGCATTTGGCCTAAACCAGACACCCAAGTCCTGATCTGTTGGCAGAGGGGACAAGCACCGGGCGCTGACTCATCCCCCCTCACTTTGTTCTGCTGGGCTGAAATGAGCTGTTCTTTGAAGTTACTTCCTAATACCACTTCCTAATACTCAGCAAAACATGTAGAGACTCTGGAGAGGGCCGTTTATTGATGGTAGACAGCTGAAGGTAGGGAAGATAGACTGACACACTGCCATGTGCCAAGGACCACAGGTCCATAGGATCTCGGGTTCCGTGATTCCATAGTTCTAAGAGTTCACTTAACCTTTTTCCAGTCTGCCCATATACTCAGAGTGTCTTAGCAACTTTTTTGTCTCTTTATAGATGCCATTTGATTTTTGGCTCATTACCACCCCTAGCGGAATAGAAAAAGGGGAGTCTCTACAGACCACAGTGGGAATCTCTGTCCTGTAATCCTCTCTCCTAGAGGAAAAAAAAAAAATTGCTTCATTCTGTAGGAACAACAGCACAGAATGGATGGCAGAGGAGAGAATGAGCAATTTCAACTTTCAGGATAGTGAAGGAAAAAAATTGAGCCACCCAGTCATAAAATTAGACTTCGGCAAAGTTGGCCAAACCCTTATCTGTTCTAGGCCTTCTTTATTTTTCATTGAGGATGCAAACCCTGGCATCATTACGGGGCTGTTGAAATTTTCATCAGGTAGATTCAATATGGGACAAGACTCACAAACCTGTTTGTTGCAGTTTAAAGAAAAATCCCTACAGGGTGTTTTTAAAACTGGGGGTGAAATACTAATACCACAGCATTACCTAGGGTGTGATTTTTCTTTTTCATTTTAATAGATTAAAAGTCTAAAACTAAGAAAATGAGCTCTTAGGCTCACTAAAAAAAACCCCATGAAACAATGTAAGTGATCTGTGACAACTATCTCTGAGCAGCAGAAGGTTTGACTTTAGAATAACTGTGAGCAATTAAACATTGAATATAATGAGAAGAATATTTTCTTTGTGTTTCTTGCGACATTTCTTGGTTAATTATATCATGCATCTCTTGAATATGTAAAGCTTGCTGCTAAAAATGTTCCACTTCTAAAATTAATAAAAGTATGTCAGAGAAGGAGATGTGTTGTGAATAATACAAGAAATGTTACAAATAATGACGACTATGGAGTCAACGGGCCTACTCCCACAGGCAGAAATTATCAGGGATGAATAAGAATTGTGGGATGACAACTGTAGTACTTTAAATCTTTGAAAACACTTCACACGCTTTCACCCTAGAGACACCTCGAGACAACAGCAGAGGAGAGATGCAGGAGCTCATCCAGTGCTGTTACGTGCAGCACTCCTTTGGGATGACTTCAGCAGGCCTGGGATCAGGCTGTGGGGCTGGCCTGAGGCTGGGCTGGCTGTCAGGGGCAGGATGAGCTCAGGCTTCTGCTCCCCTGCCCTGTCCACAGCAGCTCAGAGCACTTAGACGGTGTTATCTCTTAGCACAGGGGTGATGGTGTAAATCACCATCCTGCCTTCCAGCTTATTTTAACACTGACAGGGAAGGTGCCACCATGCTGGCAAAGACTCTGCACGTGGCAAGAAGTGGAGGTTTAAAAATGAAAGAGAAAAATTCAAATGAAAAGGCACAAAGATGCAGAGGTAGCAGGAGAGGGGATGAGCGAGGGATGCTGAGAAATGGGCCTGGCTGAGCTTTGGGATCCAGGGCTTCATGGTTGTGTGAGAGCAGGCAAACAGGCAAAAGGATCAAGAGAGGCCTCATGTGCAGGAGTTCATCTTAGCAGCTGCATTTCCCTCCACGTGCTGTGTCCTGTCACAGGCACTGCACGGCAGAGCTGTGGGGTAACAACTCTGAATTTGTTGGAGGAGCTGCTGCAGGGTGGGAATGGGGGTACTTCCAGTTAAGAGTGGCTGGGTCTGCCCCCTGGGCAAGAGCCATGGTTTGTTCCCTGAAATAACCCCTTTCTCTTCTTCTTATGCTTATCTAGACCCTGTTCTTACTGACAGCAAAGGGAGTTTCCATTATATTTCTTCAGTTTCTGCTGGGTTTTCACATCTTACTCTATCCAGTTATCAGAGAAGATCTTTTTTAGGGCTTGTTTCTAAACAAATGTTTGTCAGAAGTGACTTTCAGTGCCAAAGTAATGTGCTTGCTCTGTGCCTCTCAGTGGGAAGGGAAAGGTGGGCTGTGAACTCCCAGCATTCCAGCAGGTTCGTGGTGACTGCCTGGATGCTCATTTTCTCCTTGGAAAATGGAAGTTTTCTCACTTCTCTTTTCCTGACGGCAGATTATTTTATGTCTGCTGAAAACAAAAGCGAAGCATTGACACCATTATAACAAAATTCATTTGCTCTTGGAAGTTCATTTCTGCCCTTGTGCTGCAGGTTCCTGGCTCCTCTTGGTGCCAGTCCAGCTGTGTGTGGGGCTGTGCTTTCACTTAGATCATGGACATAATCTGGGTTAAGGAAAATAGACAGCCCCCTGGGGTTTTTGTTTGTTTGCTTTAATTTATTTTTTTTTTTTAATTTGGGCTATATCAATGATCCAGTTCTAGGTGTAATTTTAAATTTTGCCAAAAGTAGCACAGAGGCAGAAGCAGAGGTTGGGGAAAGCCTTGCTGATATGATAAGGTACCACTGAACCCTGACAGTGTGTACTCCCTACCCAGCAGCTGAAGTGCTTCAGTTTCATCCTCTGTCTTACCTTTTAAAAACTTGTTTCTGTATTTCCAGCAAAGGCTCATTGGTAGCTACTGGCTGTATCTTGGGAAATCATCTGAAATTGTTTCATGGAATAACTTCAAACCTCACTAAAGCTTTTTTGACTTGAAGACCTGAGCCTGCTTCCACTGTCAGAAATGACAGAACTCTCTGATAGTGAGGCTGCCATGAAATTGAAAAGTCACTGTAAATGCTTTAATACCAGTGGATTTAGGGATTTCCTCAAGCACTTTATAGTTATGTTCCCAGCTTTGTCTGTGTTTCACTGTCAATTGTCTACTGTTCTCCCTAATCCTCCCTGGGCTTTCTGGAGCTCCATCTTCCCTTCCCACTGACAGATAAAAATTTATTGTTGCTACCTTCAATGTTCTTGACATACTGAGAGCTTTTTCCTTTCACATAAACATAGGAATGTTTTGGTGTTTTAGTCTTGAATTCTTTAAGATAATTAATTCACTCTATTATTCTGTTCCCCTTAGCAACCTAACATCTGAATTTTAATTACTCTAACCTTACTGTTTAATTAAAGTTTCCTCAGCCCTTTGAAAACTGAAAGTGTTAATTACTTTTGCAGCTTGATTATTTTATATTTCTGAACGATTGGCATCTGGATGTTTTAACCTTCTGTTATTTCAACTGATGGAGCAGCGTCCCTTGTCACTTCCCTCCAGAAATCAGAGGTGTAGACCAAAACCATCCATTGAGTAACTTCTCTAACATCATTTGACTTCTGTCAGGGAGAGATTTAGTATCCTCTTTGCCTCAGCTTTCCCCACTTTCTGCTATGGATCCTTTTTCAAGGGGTTGCTTAAATGGATCTCAGAAAGACTTGGGAATGGTGCTGCCTCTGCCAGGAACGCATTTGTGATGCACTGGTTTACATTTATGCATGGAGGGACTAAAAATCTGTGCACCTTGGCTGATTCTAGTTACAGAATTCCATTTTCTGTCCAGGAGAATTGTGGAGAAGCCATTCCGTGTTGGGCTTTGTCAGGGGAAGGACAGGGGCAGTTACACATCTCGAAGCTCTGTGAGTATTCACCCTGAAGAGCTAAAGCCCCCTCAAAAGTCAATCTTTTTTTTCTCTGTTAGGTTAGGGACACGTTTTTTGGTTTTTGTTGTTTTTTGTTGTTTTTTGTTTTTTAAAACTTAAAAGGAATGTAGACTTATTATTCAACAGTAGTCATCAAGTGGTTCTGATATCTGCTCTTGTGAATCACCCGTATTCTCCAGGACTATTGCTTTTAAATGTCAGCTCTTCACATCTCTGCCTCTTATCTGCCACCTCAGCCACCACGGATTGTTTCCTACTCACAGTGGGTTAGCTCCCAAACCCTCAAGGACTCACCGCTTCAGGAAGGCTTTTTTTTGTTGATTTTTTTTTTCCTGAGACTGACTTATACAAAGAGAGCTGTGTGAATACTCCCAACCAAGCCCTCCTTGAATGTACTCCCCCCTGTAAATCTGTTACAGAGAACACAGTGAGAATTTGGTTGAGGTAAATGTAGTTCCTGTGAACGTGAACCTTTGTGTCACACGTGACACCAGAGCTGCAAGAGGTGTCAGTGAGAGAAATATTTGAGTTTCTACTCCACACTAACTTTGAGGCATGGAGAAATTATGACACTAATAGAAACAGGAAGTTCTCCAGATTCAATTTTAAAGAAACCATTAGAGATTTTTTTTTTTTCTGATATAATTCCCAATCTTTTCCTACTCAGCTTTGATAATAAATATCCCTTGAGGACAGCAAACATGAATCTACCGGGAATCTTAGGCGAGGGGTTTTAATGATTTCATTTAAAGTGCTGTTCATTCAGTTCTTGCAATCTGCCTGTCTCTTTCCTCAATTCCTTATGTTTTTACTCCAAGAATTCTCCCTTCCAATTAAGTGAATGAAGCTTAAAATTAAGTAAGGCTGTCATAGGAAGTAAAATGAATATGACTGATTTTTATAATATAAATTGGAAGCAATTACCAGTTTTCTATCTTAATTTTTGCTTGGAAAATTTACACTTAACCCAGCAATACACCTTAATTAAAGGCCTATCTATCTATCTATGTAACCTTCTCTTTTTAGCAAGAGTCCTTCTGTGGGCTATATTAAATTTACTGCAGGTTCATCTCTTCGTTAATAACCTTTTTGTATATTTTCAATTAAGTTTCTAGTCACATTATAGCACTGAGGTAAGAGCTCTGGCTGACCTTTAATAGGATATGGATAATAGAACATCTTTGGCTCATGTTCTCCTTTGGTAGCACAACCTTGCACTTCTACTGAAAACATCTCTGGAATTTGCAGACAGCTAAATGTGCTCCTTGCATGAAGAAATTCTATTCCAGACTGCAGTGAAACTGGACGGACATCCATCCACATTCCCTGAGACCAGACAGTGCTGAAACAACCTCACTTTGTCTTGGTTTTATGGCAAACACCAGTGGGGGATCGTGACTGGCCCCCTCTGTATGATAAAAAATACTTGACTTTGACTGATATGTTCCATATGGCAACTCATGCTTCTCCCCACATGAACCCACAGGACTGTGCTGTGGGGTAAAGGGGGATAAGGACCACTTGTATCTGCACTCAGAGGTCAATGTTCTGCTACTTGGACAGAGTAGGACTGGCAGATAATGATGTAGAATGATAAGGGATGTTTGTGCTCCCTTGAAGCCCACAGGATTTCGGGGTGGGAAGGGATATATTTGATATCCAGCCAGAGTTTTGTCAATATGAATATCTGAACCAGCTGCTTTTCTTGCTGTTCTCCCATGGCCGGGTTACTCTGTTTTTCTTTATATCTTTGTCCTTTTCTCTTTTAATTTATAGTTCATGACGCTCTAATGAATTTTACTGCCAGAGTATCACATATTTGTTTTTTGATAGGGGATTATCGTTTTACTTTCTTGAGTATGGAACCCCCAGCTCCTCTTCAGCTCCATTTTTTGTTCTCATATCAGCCTTTCCCCAGTTTAGTTCAACAAATCATACAGCCTTCCTCAGCTGAAAGTTGGAAAAACACCGAGGGGATACAGTAAGTTAAATGTGCCAAGGTGACATCCCTCTGTTAATTCCTGCTGATATTGCCATCTCCCTGGGTGAGTGTTCAGGAAACCTCATCTGGCATGTCCACATAAACTTTTGCCTGAAAATCAAGGCAGAAAATTTGTCCCACATGAGGGAGAGCTTGGTATTTCAGATCTGAAATGGATGAAGACCCTGAATGGATGAAGAGGGAACAGTTTCGGGATGGGCTCAGCTCAGGGATGCCACTCCTGCAGGTTGTGACTCAGGCTTATTCCCACATGGGTTTGTCCCATTGCCTTGAATGCCTTGTTCAATGAATGACTGGTTGAACCTGCTGCTAAATGTGCCCTATCAAAGGCTTGTGGAGCAATATCTTCCCCAGGCAGGTGCTTGGCTTCAGCAGCTTTGGAAGAGGCTGAGATCCCAGATAACCGAGGTTTCCAAGGCGGCCCTTGCCCTGCAGCAGCAGAATCTCCCAGTCTGGGTTTCACCCTGAGTCAGCAGGACTCCTGTTCCATCATTGTGCAAACTGAAAAGAGATTGCTCTTCATCATCATCATCATCATCATCATCATCATCATCATCATCATCATCATCATCATCAATCATAATTTGTTCACCTACCAACGTCAGCTCTGCCAGTATTTCCAGCCTGACCCACCATTCATCAGCTTCTTCCACAATTATTTCCGTCCTTCCTTCTGTGTCACAGCCTTTGTTCCCTATGTGGACTCACTGATTTTTTCCACCAGGCTGTGAATCTTTTAATATTTAGTCTCTCTTAAACACACATTTCAGCTTGTTTTCCTACAGAACTGAATTTATTTCTACACACATCAGGTTTCATTCCCACTCAGCTCCACACTTTCTACTTCCCTGTCTGTCCTGAGAGTGTGGGAAGAGGAACAATCCCTTGTTTAACATGCAAATCATGCAAACACATGCTAAATAATTATGCAAATGTTTTTCAATTGCTCTCATTGTGATTTTTATTACCATTGTTTTGGTCTCACCATGGAAAATGGAAGCCAGTGAGCTGAAGTTTCTGAGTGGAGCTGGACCAGAGCCTGAATTTCCTGATCTCTGTTCAGGCTAGAGCATATGACTGTCTCCTCTGGATGTTCTCCCGTGGAAAATTCTTATTTACAGAAACAGAAGATCTGGAATTTGCATAACTTCATTGTGACAGTTCCTGCAGTATTCTCAAAATACTGGTTTTTTTTTTGTTTTTTTTTTTTTAGAAACCTGAATTCTCATGTTGTCTGATTACATGAGGCTTTCAGCCTTCAATGAAAGGTTCTACTGGCTCTTAAGGTCATTGAGAAAAACTTCAGACAGTTTGGAGGGAGGCTGAAAGCCTGGAGTGAACTGCATTCTTTTGGGATGTAGCGTGGGGTTCCCAGTGCCATTCACCATGTCCCTTCTCTAGAGCCAGTCTGAGCTGCCGCACGTATTTGGGTTTTCAGGCCATGCATTCCACCTAAAACGTGGTAGGTCTGTGGGAGGAAGATAGAACATCCCAGAAATGGCATAATTTTGACACATGGAAGACAGTGATTCAGTTATTTCACAGGTACACGGACTTCTGCAAATATGCAGCTCATAAAAACCCCGAGAGTGTTTGAAGAAGCAGCTTGGTAGTGTGAGACCCTCGTCACTCTGCCAACTGGCCAGTTTGGTTTCCATATAAACCACGGGCTGGAGGAACAGGTGAGCCCTTGGCTGGCCTGAGGAAATATCCTGTCTTTTAAGGCAGCTTTGTGCACGAAGCCTTAATGCAGTTGCTTGATCTGGACTTGTTCTGTGAATGAGGAGAGGACCTCAGTCTCTGCAGATGCTAATCCAGCACTTCTTGCTGACCTAACATTGACCTACATCATTTAAACCAAAGCGATGTGCAGGCGACACAGTTTCTGCTGAGAAAGTGCAGCACGTGCCAACATTTTAATATTACTCTTTTTTCTCAGTCTGTTTAACCCAGTATCTGATGTGAATGGAGGGAAGAAACTATGCACAACATATTCCTTGCACCAAAATCTCAGAAAATAAAACGTAAATGTGTGAGTATGACACAAACTCCCTTTCTGTGAACACACGCTCACAGAGTTGTTGGAGTTGCCAAGAGCACAGCGAGCCAACCTTACGTCTGTAATTTACTGAAGGGAGGGGACAGGTCTAATTTATGCACTTGGCCCTCAGACCAGGGTTTACCTCAATGCTTTTCAATGCACAAATTCTGTAAATCTTTCTGGGAGAAGGAATGTCAGCTCCCGCCAGGCTCTGGACATGCCGAAAATGTCACTTGCACAGATGATGACTTGTGTTTAATTTGCTGTTGTGGATGGGCCTGAACCAAACTCCCTTTCTTGTTCCAAACATCTCTAAATTTAGGAGGTTTTGGCAACCCAGTCCAGATATGAGTCAATAGTTCTCTGTGTTCCAAAGAATAAGTATTAGGCTGCAAAGGTGGGAGTCATTATGTAAATGGGATAATATAAAGGAATATCAGTATTAATACCTTTGTTATGCTCAGAGCTAGAGGTTTGCCAAGGCTTAAGTGGACTCAGGATGAGCTGGACACATCCAATTAATATAAGTAATGTGGCTTTTCTTGAACAAATGTGACTTCTCGGTGTACATTACAGCTGCTGAGTGTTCCAGCTCTGCTGCATCTGCTCCTCAGAGGGTTACAAATGTGTATTCTAGTGCTACAGCCTGCTCTTATTTCTGCATTTGTTTGGTACTAAATAAATATCTTCTGATTTTCAGTGCTTCTGTCAGGGAAGTAAAAAAAATATTGGTGTGGCTTACTGATGGATATAAGAGCCCCAGAGAAAAAAAACCACAGAATATGAAATTAAGAATTATGTATCCACATGCAAAGTAAGTGCTGGACCTCCCATCCCTTTCCTGATGTCACTGCTGTGTTCACAAATTCTGCATCAAGTAAGCGTCTTCTAAGGCTCTTCTCGGCAAATGCCTCATCTAAATTTCTTCCACTGAAGCCACAGTTAAGATTGGACATGTTCTGCTGCTCCTCTCTCTTGTCCAGAGGGAAGCCATCCATGTGTTTATGGTGGCACTGAGGTGCTGGCCCAGGCAAGGCAGGTGGAAGGTGAATTTCTTGAGCAGCGCAGTAGTTTTGTCAAGTGTGCAATTGTGCTCAGTTTCAAGAAAAGAAAACAGGGTTTCCTTCCACAGTCTCCTACAGAGCCCTTTATTTTCTTTAAATGTTTTGTGATTTCCCCATCATCATGTACCAGCTTCACTCCAGGATGTCACCTGGGATTTACCACTGGCAGATAAAAAGAGAGAAACGCAGTGGCACAGAGGAAGGTTATTCCAGACCCTCTTCTTGCTTCTCAGGCTGGCAAGACAGGCAGATCTCCCTTCTCCTCCACTGCTTTCTCTGTGGCTCACCATGATCTGCAGCTTCCCTCCCTCACAGGGCTCCTGACTGGAGTTTCCTTTCCCCTGCAGTGTTTCCTTGCTGCTCTGCACTGTGCTGGCTGTAGCACTGTGGGAGAAGCAGGTCTGGGCCTTTTTCAGTGCTGACTGAAGTGCTGAGCACTCTGAATTACCCCCCTGGAAGCAGTAGGCAGAATCACGGAGCAGGCACAATGTGCCACATGAGGATCAGCTTAGCGAGTTGGATCTCAGTGGCACTTTGCAGCAGAATAAAAACTCCTCATTCTCCTTCCCAGCTGTTCTCCCAAGCATTTTGAGTGTTCACTCGCCTCAGCATGCAGGAGGTTTACGTATTTCACTTCCCTTGACACGGCAGAGGAGACCCTCCTCACTTGCAGATCTATTCTTTTAATAGGCATCCAGCACAACTGGGAATTAAGTGCATGTGTGTGTCCAACAGAGAGGAGACTAGAACCAGCTGTAGGCACAAAGAACTGCTTAGGAGGCCCATTTTTTTGTGCTGATTTGGTAACTCACGGGACAGCCAAATCTTCCTTTTTAGGAATGGGGAGAAGAGGAAGAACAGAGGACCTCATCTTCAGATTGTACCCCGTGGAAGGGGAGAGATAACAGGGAGAGAGCTCTCCACATGAGGTTCTCCTCTCCCTGATGGAGCAGCTGGAGCAAATAAGGCTCATCGTGGGCAAATGTGAGCTCATTGTGCCTCCACTCCGAGCTGGCAGAGCAGCCGGGCTGTTCTGGCTCTGAGTCAGTGCTGTGATAACTTCCTCGCGTGACTTCCGAACTGAAGTTAGAGATCCTAAAAGAGACCGAGCGACTGTGGCACAGTCCGAGCTGTCTTACACTCCAAACCACTTCAAATTGTAGATCTTATTGCAAGGACATCACGGATGTGGGGAGAGATGTAAGGCCCTGTAGCCATTCTCACTACCGGGAGATGCAGGGTGAGTCACCTGTGCCAAATAATGACAACACAAGGCCAAGGAACACGATCCTCAGCAGGGTCCTTTTAGAATCAGCCACACAAGAAGGTGAACCTTAAAGGCAAAAGGAAATGGTATTAGGAGGGAAGAAGTGGCAATGACCAGAGAGCTTAATTTGATGCCAACCAGTATCTCACAGAAAGCAATTTCCCAGAGGATTGTCAGAGATGTGAAATGAATTGTAAGAGCTGCTTTACAGGCATTTGTGGGCACACACACACCTGCTTACAGCAAGGGAAAAGACAGTGCGTAAATGTCTGGAATATTACATAAAAGCTGTCTGGTAGACTGGGCAGAGCAATTAAAATCCATCTCGCTTAAACGAACCCTGAGTGCAGGTCAAACAAATCTAATTTTTATTGTTCCTTAAGGAGATGTCTGTACAGGAGACAAAAGGGGGATGCAGCCGTCAGGTTAAAAAATCAAGATGCCTTTAAAAAATTAAATGTTCACAATAGTGCTACAGCAAGCCGGATAAATGATATATTACAGCGATGGTTTAAAACTAATTGATGACTAATGTTGTAATGCATTTGTAGCTACATTGATCTATTATATATCTTGGCCAAGCTGAAGGGACACTTCAAGGAGAAAAATTGCTAACTGTTTTAACCTGATGGAACTCGGGGAAAAAATAGTTACTTTACGAGATAAATGGAAAGGTTGTGACCTCCTAATGTACATCTGGGTCTTGCAATGCAAAATCAAATTATCATTAAACAGAATGTGATCTGTGATGGAATTAAAACAACTACAAAGCAGCACAGAAGTTTCCTCAGAGAAACACAATAGCCCAGTTTGAGCTGGGAGCAGTGGCTGTAAAGCTGCCTGGCTAAAGAACTGGTGTAACAAGTTGGAATGGAATTGTTTTGCTCTGTAATGAAAGTTGGTTTAATTGGAGAGTGCAGGAGAAATGTAAGCATCTTTACAGCCATTTACATATGTAAGCCATTCTATAAACATTACTTAATTAGTGTATAAATCATTAAAAATTTACCCTAAGTCCTGAATAACATCTGTCTCCTTGGCTCTTGCAGGGGAGACAGGAAGCCTCATTTTCCCCTCCTCATTTTTGTCATGCCTGAGGCTCATGCCCTCTGGGTTTTACCCTTACAGTTGGAATTTGGAGGAGATGTCAGTCAGGCTCTGCTTATTTTCACATCTAATTCATGCAAAAACCAGATTTTCTCCTGAGGCAGTAAACTGGCCCAGATTTGCTTCAAAGTTTGGCCCAGGTTCAGTGACTGACTCACTTTAACTAAGGTACATCCATCTTCCTGGCTGGAACACATGGTGGGAAGTGTTGTCAAAGAGCAGAGATCCCCTAGAACCACAGCTCAGGGCTTCAGGACCTTGCAAACCAAAAGCAGTGGCTCGTTCCATCCCCTGCTTTCCTGTGGATGTCCCAAACATTGCTGCTCAACCCAGAGTCCCAAAGTGGGGTTTTGCAGGCCAAACACTCTGCAAGGGGCTGGGGTGGACTGCTGGGAGCTGGGCTGGGAGGAATTTCAGCCAGAAGCCTCCCTGGTCCTGGGATCTGTGCTAAATTCCATGGAATAAATCTGGCAATAGGTAACAAATGAAGATAACATAGTGGGCCATTGCCAAAACACGGATTACATTGAACGGGCCACGATTAAAAGGCCAAAAATGCAACTCTCAACCTCTGAATTGGTTCCCTCCAATAGGAGTATGTAAAATGAGAGAACAAGCTAACCAGGACACCCCCCACCACCGGTAACACTAATTTTCTGTTGATTGAGAATAAGTTAATGTAGCAAGGACATGACCGGCCTGTGATATCATCAGAGAGCAACACATTCCTCCATGTATCCCTACATGACAGATTAACCTTCCAGTGGGTTGCAAATATTTGCAAATGCCTGCAATACCAAACTGCAAATATGACTTTGAAGGGTTTGATATACCAAACCCCCCCCAAATCCTCTGTATATTTTAACTGCTGTACATCAGGCTTCCTCCTCCCCTGCATTCACTCAGTTTTGATTTGAAGCCCAATACAGGCAGCAGCTTGGAAAAATAGTTTTATAGCTAGAAATGGAGCAGTTGGAGTTTGAATTTGGGAGGTCTTTTTTTTACATGGGGACATGACTCTTGGTTCAAAATGTTAAGATTTTCAGGTCGTGGTATTGGTGTCAATTTTCACCATTGGAAACTCAGTTGCACAAGTACCACTGAGCTTAGAACATTTATTTTCTCAAAGGATGGCAACAGTCACATCCACAGCTCTATCTGGGATTTCTTTCCTTCACTAACACTTAAGCAAAGCAACTCAAACAGATTTTTTTAATTTTTTTTTATTCCAGATCAATGTGATTTCTTAAAGCTTCATGTTGAGTAGATAATCCTCGGATGGGCTTTTTTTAAAGCTGAAGAGCACATGAAACAGCTTTAGATGAAACTTTGAGCTGTCAGTTCATTTAAGATCAGTAAAACAAGGAGGGAAAAAACCAGAGTTAACCTGAAGCAGGGCACTCAGCATTCAAGGTGACTGTGATAGGTAGTCAAGAAGGATGAGGCTGTGTCCTCAGCAACCACACGTCAGGTCCTGTGCTCACTATGGCAGAGCCACGCCCTGCACAAGGATTTGCTTCTTACCTGCTGACCCTCTGTGGCCAGGATTCCGTGAAAGGAAATATGGCATAATTATCTGCCATTCTAATTTTTCCAGTCCCATAAGTCCCAAGATGACGACTTCAAGTGTACGCTGTGACCACGGGGACGAGGTGTCCACCAGAACTTCCCATGGCATTTCCATGACTGCAACAGACTGGAGGTAAGGAAACTGTTCTGGTGTTTGGATACACTCACAAACAATGATCCCAGCAATTCTTGGAGAGGGTGCAGTTACCCAGTCACATATTCCTCCTCATTTTGAAACAATCAGACATAAAATACTCTAAAAGAAGAATGCAGTTACCACTTATTTCCTTCCTCAATTTCTTATCTTGCTTTATCACAACATTCGTAGCTGCGGCTGGCAGAAATGGCAAATATGTCCAGTATTTCTAATTTTTTCCGTGTCTTGTTTGTTATTTCACTTTCAGCTTTTTTTGACTGGCCAATGACTTAAAAAGTTAATTAAAGCCATGATGGTTTTATCATACCTTTGAAAAGACAAGCTGCAAAATCCAGAGGTTACCAAAGCATGATGGGATTTTAAAGAATGCCTGAAACAGGTTCATTCTGCTGCTTGTGCAAACTGCAGCTGTACCAAAGTTGTTTTTTTTTTTTTTTTACTTTTGTACACACATTAAAATATATTCTACATGTATTTTTCTATACATCTTAATTTACTGAGAATATTTGCTCTATTTGATTTATACTATGGCTTTATGATTATCAGATTAGTGTAAGAATGCAAGAAGGAAAATTAAAATGTACCTTAGATTGTCCATAATTTTCCTTGTTTTTTCAGATATTATGTCAATAATCCAAAGGACTTTTTGATGTGATGCAGTGAATATTCTGACTTATTCATAAGAGAGCTCAGCATTGGGCACATAATATACCAGCTCACTGCTGTCACAAGCTATTGCATCCTTTTTCTCTCTTGAACCAAGCTCGATTAATCTTTCCACAGTTTTGGTTCTGATATGGTTTTGAAACAGTGTTGATTTTCCCAAGAAGCCTTAAGAACCTGAGCATCTGCTTCATGCTGTCTGGGCAGCTCAAACAACTGCAGAGGGAAGGGAATAATCTCCCCCAGACCCTTGACAGCATCACATTTCCACCCCGTCACGGTGCCCGGTACGTGCAGCGCTGGCAGGAAGAGCTGGGGAAACTCCTGTTTGCTGGGCCATGACCCATGGAGCTGCATGATTTTAGGAAATACCAGGTTAGCTCCAGGAGCAGGGAAGTGTTATGGCTCTTTGTTCCTGCACAGAAGTTTTCAACATCAGTGAGAGCATCAGTGTGTGTATTCAGATTTCCATCTGTCATGCAAAGCATAAATCCAAAGCACTCCGTGAGATCAGTCACGCCCAGAATATTTAAATTTACCTAAAATGTTGGTGAATTTACATCTCACATTTTTCTCCAGAGTCCTGAGTGGTACAGACGTTCTGTTAATTATATACTGCAAGCTCAGGCAGTACATTAAGTATGGAAAATAGGTTTATATAACAAAGATGAGGCAGAATGAACTGGATCCACAAATGTCTTTCTACTCACTCTGTCTATAATAATTTCATTACATTTCTTTGGGCTTTATCCAGTGTTGCTGTGACCACCTACTGACAACGTCTCTGAAAGGAGAGAAAGCACGAAATTCTAACATGCAAGACGTACAAAATAAATCCTGTGACGTTTTCTAATATGGGAATGTTCCTAAATGCCAGACTAAAACATCCCTCCAACGGTTTCTTTTACAGACTTCCCTTGTTCCAGAAACTTGGCCTGACTTAGGAGGAAACCCCATAGCTGTCCCTTAAAAGTTGAATTGCATCAGTGTGGGCAAGAGGTTGGGCCAAATTCCTTAATGGTGCAATTCCATGAAAATCAGAAATCGTACACCAGAGCTGAATCTGCCCTGTGGTATAAAATGATCTCCCTGGAGGCATGACTTTTGGAAACAGTATCATATTTTTAATTCTAAACAGATAATTTGTTTTGGGTTGTATACTGAGCGTGACAATCTCAATGCTATAGGAACCAGCTACATAAAAGGTGACTTTATCCCCATTTCTCGTGCTGTTTGGTTTATCTCTGTGTGATTTGCAGGTAGCTACATGATCCTACAAACTTCTTTTTATGTAATGGAATGAGCCCCTGTTCCGTTTAAGATTTTAAAAGATTACAGAGCTGGCGTTGGAACATTTGTACATTTTGCAATGAGTTAAGGAGAAAGGCTGCGTGTTGTTTATAATCTGGGAAGTACAGATCCCAGTTAATCTTACCCTTGGAGAACAGACAGTTGTATTTTTTACAAATTAACAGATCCTGACTGATTGCCTCCCATGAGTGTGTTCACCCATTTTGGAATTCAAAGGGCAAAATAGGATCTGCCTTTTGTAGAAGGTGCCAGGAATGGCATCAGGACACACTGCCTGGAGGGTGGCTGAGCCTTTTCAATCCTCCCCACACCGACTGGATTTGGCACCACTGTGTGATATATCACCACTGTAACAAAGTACTTCATGGGAGCTGGTCATATCCTATGGAAAAAGTCTTGGAAGGACGTGGCAGAAAAAAATATATATAACCTCTGTCCGCCGTTTTTCTGCAGATGTAAGGTATTGTGAAATCTGAGGAGATTTTCACAGCTTAGCTTGTGAAATTCATTTCCAGCTCGACAGATTGTGATTTCATGATTTTGCACATCTGGATTTTGGCACAGGTCTGTGGTGGGAGAAGTCTCTGGCATTCTGTTTGCTCCTGGGCACTGAAGGGTCCGGTCCTGGCTGAGCTGTCACCTGCCTGCCTTGCCCTGGGCAGTGTCTGTTCCACAAGGGCAAGGCTGCACAGCTGGCAGCTCTGAGCTCAGGAATCACTTGAATAAAAAATGTTAATGATAAAGTCATCTTTGTAAAATTCAAGGAGTGTAAGGGTTAGACAAAAAAAGTGGTAGGGGTATCAGTACTGTGTGTTCTGGGGAGTAAACAATATTTTCACTCGCTGAAAACACTGTGTGCACAGACTACTGAGCACTCCCTCTGCCACCCTGCACCAGCGGGCTGCTTTTCTGGCCAGGCATTTTGGGAGGGGGTCTTCTCCTTCTGGCAGTCTTCCCAGAGGGGAGCCAGTTGATGAAAACAGGACTTTTAAGCCAGGATTTTTTCAGCATTCACTCCACAGAAGGAGAGTTTACAAAGGTGGCAAGAGCCATGCGCATTTTTCCTTTGTGTATCGCTGTGTGACAGCAAAGTCATCCTATTTTCCCACCAGGATCACACGGTGTCACAGTACCTCACTTATTCTTATAGCATTGGAAATGTGGTTTCAAAAGAAAAATCCCTGTGCTGTCTGGAATGCTCAACTGTTGGGTACCAGAGTCGGAAAACATCCTGCCTGCCACAAACGTTAGGAAAACAGAGCAGCCCTGACTCGAGTGCCAAGTGGTTTTTTGGAAGGCTGACTCCCCTGAGAATAAAGGATATTGGTGTCCAGCCAAGTGGGCAGGCAGGAACAGGCCCTGGGCAAGACACTGGAATTTTGGTAGAGCCTGAAATATTGTCTGCTTATTTTGTATCAGCTTCTGTCTTTGGTATTAAAAGGTGAGCTGCCCAAAATGTGAGGAAATGAGCCACAAATTGATAAAATCGGAATAATTTTCCTAGCTATATTTAGAGGCACTTAAAACAGGGATTTCCCTTTTTTGGCCACTCCAGTATCCAAGAGTAACTTAATATTTCTGTTAGAACCAGAAAAATTCCCCCAAAGGAAATTTCCTTTTTTTCCTATTGTACACTCAAAACTCCCTTCTTGTTGCAGAGAATTCATTTGGTTTTTACTTCCCCATTTCCCTGTTTAGATGAATAATCCTGGTCTAATGGCCCAGTAAGCACTTCGCCCAGAGTATTCCCCAGCTTCTGCTTCCTATAACACTTAAAGAAGTGCTATCTTCAAATATCAAATATGCTATCTGCATCTTCAAATGAGATTAAAACCCACGCTCAGGTGCTTGTATGAACTGCCTAAGCACACATGTGAGCAGGAACTTTTATAAATATTTTTTTTCCCTTCTATTTTTATGCTAACAAACATCTGAATGGAATTTTTGGGTGCTCAGAGGTCCATTGCTGCTTGATATTCACCAGGAATTCGGGATGTTGGGGCAAAACTTGCATCCACTGAGCTCGAGACATTTTCGAGTTGATCTCAACAGAGCAGGGCTGGGTCTTCATTTCCTCGACAAGGCTGCAAAATGTTCATTCTGCCTCTTTTCCCCTGCACACACATATTTTCTTTTCTTTACAGAAGGAGTCATTTGTCTTTATCTCACCATTCACCTCTCTCTCTGATTGCAGTTAATGGAATTGTCACCTTTATGGACTCATGCTCCATTTCTCAGCCTGTCTGGACTTTGGCCTCCAAAGGTTACCACAGCTAGTGAAGTAATATGATTGAGTCTTTTTCGACAGATTTATGCAGGAGTTCTTCTCCAGCAAGTGTCACATCTAGTCTAGTTCTGCAAAAGAGAATATTTCAAAGATGCCAACTGTCATCTAAACCCACTAAATTGTTCAGTGGGGTTGCGAGGACTGAGGGCCATCTCAGGCAATGCTGATTTACACTACCTGGAGTTGTATCCCTGCTGCTTGAAATATGGGCTCTGGTTAATCACGAAAAAAAGAACATCCCTGTCTCCCAGAAAGCACATTTAAAATGGAATTTTCATTAGTTATTCTGTAATGAAAAGGCAAAAGGATGTGTTTTAAGGGAATCTGTCCAGAATCTTGGAAGGAGGGAAGGCGTTATTTGAAGGAAAACTACAACAGCCACATGCTAAACAGGAAAATTTGATCTTTTAAGTTCCATTTAAGGCACACACATCTGCAGAATATTTTCAAGTTTATAGAAGGATTTTGGAATTATAGAGGATTCACTGCACGTGTATCTTCTCCTCCTGCATTTGATGCAAAGCACAAATTAATCATCATTATTCTGCACTAAATAACACCTCTTAACCCTCAGCTTTCAGACTATTTCAAAGGAGCAATGAATTAAGCTTCATGTGGGCTTGGGAATATGTGATAATCTAAACTTGAATTCTTTACTAAAAAGCATTTTCAGGACTTGATTTTGGAAGTTGGAAACTTATAATTGTTCTTGAAAATATCTCCTTTTGTCACTCACTTGGAAAGAAACCATGTGAGTACTAGAGAAGTGAGATGAAATGGAAAAATGTATTAAGCAAAAGTTAATAAATTTGGACTTATTTTTGTTACTTACTGGAGCAAAACGACCTGGGTAAATCGAGGTGCTAATGTGATATATGTGTAAAAAAGGCAAATTCGATGCCTGTCTGTAACTAGAAGAGTGCAGGGGGCATTATTATTGCCACTGTGCAAGTCTCTTGCAAGCCACCATTGAAACATTACACAGTATATCAGCCTCTGATCCCTCATGCTCAGGAAAGATGAATTCTGACTGACAGAAGTGCAGGAAAATCTATTAGATAGTCCACAACTTGCTGTTATGAGAGAAAATAAATGATTAATATTTAACTTGGCAAAAAAAAAAAAAAAAAAAGGGG